>CM059186.1:181796028-181998941 GCA_030323885.1 Branchipolynoe longqiensis
TCTACACCGTTGTTTATTAAGGAGCCCCTGGTTTTAATATAACTGGAGAACTACGGTTGGAGAGCAACTCCCACCAGCTTTATTGGATGCGTTCAATGCTTTCCTCACTCTCCAAGCATCTGTCCCTTTATGGATTTGTTTGTGTGTGTTTTATTTGTTTCCTTCTTCGCTCATTTAGTTCTTTTGTCACTATCACCTGATTTGTGGTTTTCATCAATAACATTAATGCATCCCCATCAGGGTCCCGTTCTCTTAACGATTTCTGAACAATTTTCGCAAAACCAAAATGATGCTAATCTATTATGTATGTATGTTTGTGGACTCCAAATATGGTTGCATTATTACTGGTTAATGCGCGGATTGTTAGTCCTTACATTTAATTTTACATAAATAATACGACACATGCATTCCATGTGCGTGAAGTACTAGGGGTCACGGGAGCTTCTTTGGCGGGTACAACGGCGAATAAAACAGAAATATTAATCAAATTTGACAACAAGAAAGTGAGAAGTCAGCACTTTAGTGTATTTTGCCATCACCTCTGCCAATTTGGATATTCACCATTGTGTATAACTTAGATTGTCATCAAAGGCCAGTTTATCTCATACCATATCTATGTGGTGTGGGAGGTTAAAAATCCCTTGGGTCGGTAAAATTCTAGGCTCAGGCTTTCTATCGGGCAACTGTCTAATGGTGAAAACAAGTCTATTCAGACTTATCCATGATAGGCAGTTTAAATGTTCAAGAAAAGAAGCGTTTGTAAAAGGTTCCCTCGGAGATCAAAAAGAGCCACTGGTTAATCCACCCAAGGCTGGTGTTATCCCATGAATGGGATTACGCTCTATTTGCGTCCCTACAGATACCAGGTGGGGGATCATTGGAATGTTATTTCCTTGGCTGTCCCTAATCAGCGTAAATTACTCAGCCCAATTAAAAAAAACCTTCTGATTAAAATATTGAAGCAGTTAATATCGAATAGAGCTTTTGAAGTTTGCTAATTTTACCTTCCACAACTTCTTATGACATTAACTTACTGATTAATTTACAGATCCTCTTCTGGCAGAGCCTGAGCCCTATTAGGCCTCTAATCCCACCCAGTTATATTAAAAATGAACTATGGAGGTCGACAGAACCCTGAAGTCATATAATTGTGGATGCCCTCTCCAATGTCTATCCAGCTTTCGCTTCAAACACTTGAGCATACCAATCGCCCAATTGTTCTATTGTATCAGTGTGTATTACCTGCTTTTTGTTTGTTTGTTTGTTGTTGGTTTACATCCTAGCAACATCTAAGGTCATATCAGGACAGGTACTGACTTGTGACAGTGCGCACTCATGGCAACTTTATAGTGCTACCCCACTGGAAGACCAGGCCACCAGCACCATGACCTGATATCCCACTCAGTTTACATTATCATGAGCTATGAGCCATACAAGTCCTTGCCCTATACTAATAATGCCCAGTGCCAGGCTAGGAAGCAACAAGTATCAATTTTTAAGTCATTGGTTTGACTCGACCAGGGTTCGCACCCACGACCCCACGATCTACCAACACGGGAGACGGACGCTCTAACTCATTCGGGCATCCCATCTGGTTATTAGCAGTATTTGCTACCTTCAGATCGAGTATGCGTCGTAATTACCTGAATAAATTAACTTATCAGTTGCAGTAATTTGTGATTATTGTTGTGTCCATACGAAGGAACCCGCTGTCTACGGATTTGGCACTCTCTGGTAGATGTGTTGCCTGTGGGAAATGGTAAATGGTAACCCTGAAGTTATTCATTATAGTATTTGTGTATTGAATAGCCTGTATT
This sequence comes from Branchipolynoe longqiensis, assembly GCA_030323885.1. Classification (NCBI taxonomy): domain Eukaryota; kingdom Metazoa; phylum Annelida; class Polychaeta; order Phyllodocida; family Polynoidae; genus Branchipolynoe; species Branchipolynoe longqiensis. The sequence continues at coordinate 181,797,846 of CM059186.1, forward strand.
TGAATGGAACAAAAAGTACTTCCAGAACATGTAATTTTCTCCATGTCTAATTTTCACGAATTTTATTTTTATCTGATTGTAATTTTTCATTTTCAACAGTTTTTGAGTTTCGCTATATTCTGAAAATGTTTTTGCCTATGGTAATAATATAATAATCTTAACTACGAAGGTAGTCGGAAAATTACATGTTTGCAGTACATTTTAGTGACCTGCTTCTGTTATGAGTGTTGATCTCAGTCAATATGTATCAAGTTTTCAAGTGCACCTTAATTGTCTTGGTATGATGAGAGCATGCGGGTTTGTTTTGGGTTTTTTTTTTTTTTAATTGATTCTAGATATTTTTGAAATTATGCATCTATGTTAGGGACTTATGGTAATGTCACGAAGTAGATAGCTTGCCCATTACACCATCATGTGATATTTGTGATGCACATCAGTCCCTATATGTGCACTCATGGGACCAGACACTACCGCATCATAGATGAAGCGATCCTGTGAATTTGAGATTCCTTTAATGCTTACTGCAACATGTGATATCCGTCATGCAACACGCATCATGAAATAGGTGACAAGCGCCACACAAAATCGCGACCTTACTATTAAAAGGTTCTATCTGCCAAAGTGGTGCTTTAGAGATACTGAGGACTGAAGCTGTGTAACCTACATGATAGCAAAGCAGATAGAACAATATTATTTGTAATACATCTCAGCGAAAAATGCCAGTTGAGAAACAGTTGCGTAACTGCATGATAGCCTATTATAGATAGAACACTTTTACATCCATAACATCGATTCGGTAATTTTCTCAGATAGAAGCTTTTTATAGTAAGGTCACGCGATGTCTGTCATGCGATGTGCGTCTTGTGACGTGCGTCATGTGGCATGCGCTATGCGACGTGCGACATGCATTGTGCGTCATGCGGCGTGCGCTATGCGTTATGCGGCATGCAACATGTATCACTGATTAGGTTCATGCGTCACGCAATGGCTGTCATGCACCACGCGATGTATGTCATGCACTAGGCATTGTATGGCATGTCATGTCATGTGCATCATGTGGCATCAGTCACACACATTGCGGCATGCGGCGTGTGGTGTACGTTTTGTCAAGTGTGTCATGTGATTTGCATCATGCGGCATACAAAAATGCTGTATGATTCATATCAGATTGATACGCAAGTGACATGGATTTGTAAGATTATACCCATGCAGTAGTATATCTATATGCTCAGTAACATTTCTGTGTGGTAAAATTGAGAAAACCGCAGTCACAAATCAATAACCATCTGGCTATGATATCAGATCTTGCTAGGGTGTAAAACTCCTTATATGTGATGTCATATGATGCGATCCTCCATCTGATCTTGAGTGTGGCCACATGCCAATCGCTACATCATATGAATCTATTTTATGCGCATATGAAAAAGGCACCCTTCCTGGAGGCCCCTACTGCTGGGTTCACCTACGTACACCACCGCTTGTTGTGCTTCCGTGTGTGTGGTTGGGGGGGGGGGTTCTGCGCGTGACGCAAAACTTATGAAACATGACGCATGATGCATGATGCATAGGATGCATGACACATCACATATGATGCATGCCACATGACCCATGATGCATAACACATGCCACATGACGCATGATGCATGACGCATGAAGCATGATGCATTATGCATGATGCATAACGCATGGCACATGATTCTTCAGGTAATGCATACACATACGCATTAATGGAATGTTGGCTTTGGCCCACTGCTTTGATCATTTCACCCCATGCGACAGAGTGTTCCGTAGAAGAAAGTTAAATAAGCAAACTGAATAGAACGTGTGTGTAACCCTGCTGAACGTTGAATGCGCATGTGTGTACAAGCATGTACATAGAGAATTACCATGTTTCCCTCATCAATATTATAAACACATCGGACCCTGCTTTGGTATGTCTGTGTGTCTCACTCATTACCCACCATGCATTATGCTCCCATTGCCCCACCATGTTCAATCAGGATAGACACCATATTGAATGTGTGCCTTCCAGATAGAGTCGGTGTTTATTATGTGTGCATCTATTTCTGATACCAATGTCTTTAGTCACAATCTCGCATTAGCAAGTATAAGGAATATAGGATTTTAAGGGAAACTGAGAGACTAGGATCATAAGTCATATATTAATGAAGTCGCACCAATTAATTATCTCTGGTTATCCAACCTCATTTAGTTTTTTTCTTCTACAGTAAAACCTCTCTAAATCAACCGACCATGGGACCAACTTTAAATGGTCCATTTAGGGAGGTGTTCGGTTTAGGGAGTTTTCCATTTTGTTATGATGGTATTGTATGGGTGATCTTGGGACCCAAATAAAGCGATCGATGTAGGGGAAATGTCGATCTGTGGACATGGTCGGTTAGAGAGGTTTTACTGTAATCACTTAAGCACATTGCTCGTGACGATTGACTTTTTTGTGTAGGGTGCACAAGTTATATCCCCCTGTTAATTAGAATAGAGTTTCTATTAGCCAGTCCCGCATTGATCGTGGGATTCCATCAGTACAGCTCGTTCCTGGTGGAGCAGACACCTGAAGTTATGGGGGTTGTGGGGTGGGGTTGGTGTTGTGGGTGTTGGTTGTGTTTGGTGGGTTGGGGGTGGTTTGGGGGTGTGGGGTGGGGGGTTGTGTTGTGGGGGTTGTGGTTTTGTGGTGTGTGGTGGGGGGGGTGTTGGGGGGGTTGGTGTTTTGGGGTTGGTTTTGGGGTTGTTTTTGGGTTGGGGGGGGGGTGTTGTGGGGTTTAGAAGCTCAATGCCAGTACTCAGATATTCTGAACCTTAACTCAATTAACATGGGGTGAAAAGGATGGTTCAAATCGTCAGCAAACTCCACAAGCTTAAAGCTGCATAGTCCGATGCAATCATCAAATTTTCAAAACCAAAACAATCATCCATCTTCGATTCTACATATCTAACTTAGATACTGATGCACTTATTAAGCATTTGTCGCCACACAGAAGGGAATACTGAGGCAATTGGATAGATCATATTACTGCAGAATGCTATGGTGTCAGCTTGCCAAAATTAATTTTGCATGGTCCCACTTCAAATATCTCAAAAGTTAGCCACTTAAAATAAAAGTTACTTCAAGCTAAAGTAAGGTACATTATAACGGTCAACCTAATGTATTTATCTCAGAAAATTTCTGAAACTCAAAACCATCGGACTATGCAACTTTAAGATGATACTCAGAATATTGATATGGATATATATATATATATATGTCCATGTATATGTCTGAAGCTCAAAACCATCGGACTATGCAACTTTAAGATGATACTCAGAATATTGATATGGATATATATATATATGTATGTCCATGTATATGTCTGAAACTCAAAACCATCGGACTATGCAACTTTAAGATGATACTCAGAATATTGATATGGATATATATATATATATATGTCCATGTATATGTCTGAACTCAAACCATCGGATAGCAACTTAAGATGTATCGAATGTGGTTTTTTTTGTTGTCTACACGTGTATATAATATGGAGATATGGAGATATACGGACATAAATGCATATTCGTATATATATGTTTGTATGCGAATATGTACATACATGCACATATATGCATGTATATGAATAATTTATAAGTTTATAATTCGGACTGGCGCGTGACTAGACGGTGGTGGCACCTTAGATCCAATATGTGACTTGTAAATAGCATGCACAATTAAATATAAAACAATATAAAAAGTCCCGATCCGCCCATGTATACTCATGTAAGGAATGATATATCACATGTATATGTATGTCTTCGTATATATTTGCATATATTTTAATATTGAAGTTGTATGTTGTTGTATATATCTATATTTATTTGTATATGCTTGAACATATTTGTATGCATTTTTAGATATTTGTGTATTTATGTATTTCTATATATGTGTACACATGTATACATATATGTCTGAAATCAAGATATATAGAGACCAGAAACAAAGGAGAAAGGCTTGAATAGGACATATATGGTCATTAGTGCACCCATTGGGCACTTGTTTTGGTTTTGTATGAAGGAACACAATGTTGCAACCTTACTATAAAAAGGTTCTATCTGACAAAATGGTGCTTTCGAAACAATGAGGACTGAAGCTGTGTAACTGCATGATAGCAAAGCAGATAGAACAATATTATTTTTAATATATCTCAGTGAAAAATACCAGTTGAGAAACAGTTGCGTAACTGCATGATAGCCTTTTGTAGATAGAACATTTTCACATCCATAACACCAATTCAGTCACTTTGTCAGATAGAACCATTTTATAGTAAGGTCACGATGTGTAGTAATAAGTACACACATCGAAACCCCAACCGGCCCAGGTGATTCACTATTCTCTGCCGTGTATTGACATGGACAAACATCAACCTTATTATCAACTGAATGTGAGGCTGATTAAAATCGCTGAAAAGAAAGAATGAAGAAAGGGGGAAAAGAATGCATGAAGGAAAGAAAGAAAAAAGAAAGAAAGAAAGAAAGAGAGAAAGAAAGAGAGAATGAGATTCAGGAATGTGGAAAAGATGAATGTAAGAGAGAGCGATAGGGAGAAAGAGAACGAGAGAAAGAGAAAAGGAGAGAGAGAGAGAAAAGGAGAGAACGAGAGAAAGATAGAAAACGAAATTGCATGCAGTCCTTCTTCCTGAATGAAACACATCATATGTAGTGGGCATGTTGGTTCTGTATTAATCTAATTGCATGTTGAACACTGTTAATCCAATCTAAAGCAAAGACTGAAGTAAAATGGATGTCGCCATGACAACGCAATTAGCGATTAAATTATGCCACCACTTAAAGCTGCATAGTCCGATGGAAACATCAAATTATCAAACCCAAAACAATCATCTAGATTTGAGTTTACATGACTACCTTAGATACTGGTGCACTTCTTAAACATTAAACATTTGATTTATCTCAGAAAATCACAGAAACTCAAAAACCATCGGACTATGCAACTTTAAACTCGCGCAACAGTTGCTAGACTGACCTCGATGTGCGGTGAAAGGATCATGAGTAAATGGTTAATTAATTAATCAATGAATGAAAAAAGAAATCCAAAAACACAATAAGCTCCAATAAAATAAAATGGGTTTGCAATGTCGATGCCAAATTTCTAGATTATGTTTTGGAAAAAGAGATCTTCATATATATAAAGAGCTCTTCACATATAGATACTATATAATTTATTATGTGGATATAAATAACGGCAGCCCCTTAATGTTTCTCTCAAGTTAACTTCCATTTTATTCACTGAGGAGCGGCCATTCTCTCCTCCCCGCCTCCTCTACACCGTGAGCTAACTGTCACTCTGCTCACTTTCAATATATATATATATATATATGTATATATATGAAGAGCTATTCATATATATATATATATTTATATATATATATATGTATATATATGAAGAGCTATTCATATATATATATATGTATATATATATATATGTATATATATATATATGTATATATATATATAGATATGAAGACCTCTTTTCCAAGACACGATCTACAAACTTGGCATTGGCATTGCACACTCATTTCTTTTGGATCGGTGCTTATTGCGTTTTGGAAAACAGCTCTTCATAATATGAATACATTTAATCAAATGTAAAAAAAATAGGTAAATAATCTAGCATAGAGGTTTAGATAACAGCTGCCTTGTGTTGTTCTTCTGCAGCCGAAACCGTTGACCCAGTTCGACCGTGTGATGCTGCTCGCCGACAGTTCTGACGATGATTTCTGAGTCGGCCGATTAAGCCCGACAAAAAAGACGCGCAGCCCTTCCCGTGAACAGCGATCGTCTGATCCACTTCCGGTCTATTGAAATCCACGTTGGCAGCGCCAGCGTTTGTTTTGCATTGTACAGCGGTAAGGAGTGAACAATCCTGTAATGGTTATCAGTAAATTGTATGTACACTGGGGTGTGGGGGGGGGGGGGGGAGTGCTTAACAAAGATAGCGGACCATGGTAAAGTAAACGTAAACAGTTATCAGTTATTGATGGTATTCTTGACATATGCTTTATCAAAGGTATATTGCCATGGCATGAAGGATTGGAGAAACTAAATGTAATAGTTTTTTCACTGAGGTCAACCATTCTTGGCAAGAGGCTTATTCAAGATATCATGCCAGGGCGTGAAGGATTAGACAAACTAGTTATCAGTGATTTCTGATATTGTTGACAAATGGTTTATCAAAGATATCATGCCATGACATGAAGGGTTAGACACAGGAAATCTAACCGTTATCCGTTATCAGTGATTTCTGATGCTTTTGACAAATTGTTTATCAAAGATATCATGCCATGACATGAAGGGTTAGACACAGGAAATCTAACCGTGATCCGTTATCAGTGATTTCTAATATTCTTGACTGATGGCTTATCAAAGAATCAAAGATAGTTTGTCATGGCAGGAAGGATTAGTCAAACAAAATGTAACCATTGTCACTGATTCTTGATGTCCTTAACAGATGGTATATCAAAGAGATCTTATCATGACATGAAGCGCTAGACAAACTAAATGCAATGAATACCACTGAGATCGAGCATTCTTGAAAGATGGTTTATCAAAGATACCATGCCCGAGGGTGAAGGATTAGAGAAACTAATTGTAATTATTCTCAGTGATTTCTGGTATTCATAACAGATTGCTTATCAGAGAATATGCCATGCCCTGAAAGATTCAACAACTTGTTTTCAGTGAATTCTCACATACTTTCTTTTTTTACAAATGGCTTAGCATGGGGCGTTATTAGTGTAGGCCCCCCACCCCCTTGGGGCATACTACAGTACAACCCCATTAAAGCAAGCTCGGTTAAACCAAACGATCGGTTAATCCAAACTTTTTTCGGCGGCCCGGAAAAATACTACCATTTATCATATAAAAAAGTTGGTTAAACCAAAGTCGGTTAATCCAAAGTATTGGTTAATCCAAACAAAATTGTCAGGCCCCAGGCCACTTCCGGTACAGTGAAAGCAAACTTTCATGTGGTTTTAAGGTCATCTGTGACTTTTTCTATATGATAAATGGTAGTATTTTGCCGGGTCGCCGAAAAAAGTGTGGATTAACCGATCGTTGGAGTTAAACTGTATATACATTAAAAAAAACAATAATCATAGTGTCCACATACATTATATATTACATTCATACTGCACCCACATTTTTGCCAAATCAAAATCAAAATCGAAGTCAAAGCTCGGTTAAACCAATAATCGGTTAATCCAAACAAATTTCTATGGTCCCTTCAAGTTTGGTTTAATGGGGTTATACTGTACTTGGTCCTCAGGCCGCTCAGCAGGTGCAACCCAGAAACCATAGACGGAAAAACAATGCAAAGACTAACAGAAACAGTAGCATACCCAACAGTAAAGTCACAATAACCACCATAGTAACCAGTCAACAGATTAACTCCATCCTAAATGTTGTATGCACACGTTATTACACTCGAGAGTTCTTACTATCACTCTTAGTAAATCCAGTTGCATTCTTGCTACATATTTAATCGATTTAATCTGCTCAAATAATTAGTGTTTGAATCGGGATACAGGACTTGAAATCAGCCTCAATTAATCAATGAAGTGTCTTGAAGTCAACAATGTTTGAACTTGTAAAAAGTGAGCTTGGATACCAATTTATTAGCATATCAAAGTGAGCTAATCTATAATATTCTCCCGGGCTGTATGAGGCAGTCTGACTCTGCTAATGTGAGGAAGTTTAGCCTTGAAGTTGCATAATCCGATGAAAGCAGATTTGTTTAAATAGCAAAGTTCTTATCTAAATTAGAATATGTCAGTTCAACTTGGATATTGCCGTACTCGTTAAAACTGCATGGCCGCCTGAAAGCATCAATTTGTCCAAACCTAAATACTGACTTAGCTTTGTTCATCCATAGCCAACAAAGATCCTGGTGCACGCATTAAGCATGTGTTGCTGCATAGAAGGGAATACTGAGTCAATTTAATAGAATCTGTTACTGCTCAAGTCTCTGGTGTCAGCATTTTGACCCGCATACCAACATTAATTTGGCATGTTCTTCATTTCAAATATCTCCAAAGTTACCCATTTCAAACAAAGACATTAAGAGTTTAAACAAGAAAGATTGTATGGTGTTTAGTGGTGAGCAACACATGGTTGCTTCTTAATGTATTTATCTTAATAAATGACAAAAACTCAAAGATATTCGATGATACAACAATATGAAGATCTTCATGAGTGTCACCACTTTGGAATGTCAGGCATTGACTCGTTTTGGCAGGTGACAACACGATCTAATTAACCTGTTAACGCAGCAATGATATGTATTACTCCGACTCAATTACTAATAGGCACATCTCTTATTTTGCATGACCTGAATTCAAGCACCTGCAACGTTAATCATTTAATCTACTTACATCAAACTTCAGGTGAATGAAATATGACAAAATATTCGAATCTACCGGATAATACAACCTTTAGGTAGGGGAGCATTTTATTGAATTGAAGGTATTTAGTTCAAATCATGCGCTGCTACCAGTTATGGCAAGATCAGTAGGTCACAATCATAAGGGCAGCTCTGGGGGGAAAGAGCGAAAGCTGAATTGTTCAGTGAAGATTTATTGACGATTCCAGACTCATATTTTACAAAGATTCCACAAAACTTCACTAAGCTAACCGCGGGAGGGAGGGAAATAAAGATGGCCACCATTATCATTCTGCGTTTAACTGCGTTGAAACTAAGCTGAATATAATGCCATGTTTGTGCCATTTTCAGGGTTAAGAGCAAGCCTAACATTACTCCACCATTGACCGAGTGAAATGACTCGATATATTCTTAGCTGTTCAGAATGTTATTTACCAACATGATTCTGAATGTTATTATAATCAACAGAAAAATGAGCACTCAGGCGCGAACATTTTTGGACCTTTTTTCATTACGTCACAGTAATGACAAATGTACATCAATGGATCTCTAGGGACCTATTTAGAACGATTAATGTTGATACCAAGACATGGTTTGCGCCGCAAACAAGGTAAATGTTTATATAATATTAATCTTTTATATGGATGTGCCCTGTAGTAGTTTGCATAGCATTTATAGTGAAGCCTATTTGTTGGATGGATCGATTATAGACATATCACTGTAATAGTTTGCACTTTCATTACACTGCTATTTTATTATACAATGGTATACTTGATTAGAATAAATATGTAGGCTACTTCATTACACCTCTCATTGTTTAGCTTTCTGTTTCAATGTTCTCCATCATTTATTATTATTATATGTATTCTTTGATATTTGCATTGACATCAATTTTTCTATGTACAAGAGATCTAGTCTGGAATAAATACGTGGATATAATCGAATATAACGATGGAGCCAGTTGTTTACGCAGGCAGCCTCGTTCTGGCTAAGCAACTTCAAAGATGAATAGAATTTAAGATTGACGACTATGTACCTACCAGAGGAGGACACTTTACAGATTATGGATGCTATACATCATCTATGTGTAAGCTATTTATAATGCCAAATGGTGGTTCAGTTTCAGGATTGTTCTAATCACTACTGCTCTGTTAATGGGGTCGCCAATGCGCATCATCATACTCCACTGATAATGATACTTTGCCATGTATGGGTTAGTAATAGCATGGTTTTTGTGTGTCTAACATATACATTTCATATTAATTTTGATGGGTTTTACTAACTTTGGTCACTTCAACCAGAGTGGCATCCATTTTGATTCAAGTAGCCACGAGTATTCTTAACTCTGCTATTAGTTAGCGCCACAGATATGGTTTACCGCATAATGGTACAGATGGTGGCACTATATTGAAACAGGACCGCGCACCAGTCCATAATATAGCAGAGAAAGTAGATATATACACAGTCCCTGAATATAGCTAGAGACCTTGAATATATATTTAATGACAGTTCAACACAATATTGGTCCAGGGATTGATGCAGTGCCTAACTTTAACCTGTGTTCAGCATGGGTTAAAGCTAGTATTGTATAAGAATATGCGTGCTAAGCCTGATATGTCGCTGTTGCATACAGCTATGTAGGCTAACAGCAGACCCGATGCATCAATTGGTGCTCATACCATGGCAAAAATCTAATATCTGCCATACAGGATCGTCAACTGAGTTAGAGCACCCAACTTCCTGTGTGGTAGTTATTTGTTTTAAACCCCAGATAAATCAGATCAATAACATGCACAATTCTGCGTTTCACTCCCTAGTTCGGCACTCACCATTAAAAGGATAGGACAAACAGCAGTGTGATGAGGAAGACCAATTTTTCGCAAATAAAATTCCTCCTTCTTAATCAACAAAATAATAATACAACAAAAATGTCCATAAAAAGCGGTCAGACTCTATAAAGAGCCTATTGGTAAGGATCAAATCGTTTGATGGTGTGCATAAATTTGAATAGTATAATATTTGCCGAAGTCATACTTGGGACAATTGCTTTAAAAATTGATTTGCTTGTGTCGTCAATGTCTGAAGAACAGGAATGCTTCAGCAGTACCGGTACCAGTTCCGAGGGTGAATCTTGTGGCGCCACCGTCGGTCGGTATCTGCACTAAGCAATCAGCTCAGGTGCAACAGTCATTCAGTGCATGTCCCTTGAAATCTGACTTCGTCCTGTATGTCTGGCCGAGTATCCGCTGATATCTTAGTTTTTGTTTGTTTGTTTGTTTGTTTATTGTTGTTTTACATCCTAGCAACATCGAAGGTCATATCAGGACGGGCACCGACTATTGACAGTGCGCAGTACTGGCAACTTTATAGTGCTGCCCCACTGGGAAACCAAGCCGCCAGCACCATGACCTGATATCCCACTCAGTCACATTATCCTGTCACTGAGCCAACCAGTCCTTGCCCTATCCTAATAATGACAAGCGCCTGGCTAGGAAGCGACGAGTATAAATTTGTATGTCATTGGTTTGAATCGACCAGGGTTCAAACCCACGATCCCACAGTCTAACAACACGGGAGACGGACGCTCTAACTCATTCGGCCATCCCGTCTTATCTTAGTAAAAACACAATAACAACTAAAGTTAGTCAAACAGATGAGGACATAGCACACAGGGTGAACTACGAGTGAAGTATTAAATGCGACTAACAGTTGGCTTTGAATTCCTGGCTAGATTAATCTAGTGAGGTCACCATCTCCACTATAGAATGTTGCACCGATTTATCCAGCAGTATGTAATGATTATCTTAACCAAGGACTTATTTATATTATAATTAAATACTAAATGTATGGTTTGCGAAATGCTTCATAATATGGTGAGGAAACTTTAAACTGCTATAATAGTAATATTAATATGTGTGTAACTATGGCAACATGGAAACTCACCACAGATTGCTTCAATTGCGGTGGTGTGCGCATATACATATATATACATATATATACATATATATAAATATATATAATCTTTAATATATATACCTATATATACCTGTTTACACCTATGTATACATATATACATATACATACATATATATACCTATTTACACCTAGATATATACATATATATACATATATATACCTATACATACCTATATATACATATACATACCTATATATACCTATGTATACCTATATATATACATATACATATGCATATATATACATATATATGCATATATACATAAACATGCATAGATACATATATATGCATACATATACATATATATGCATACATATATGTTCGTATATGCATATATATGCATGCATATATATATAAGTGCACATATGCAGATATATGCAGACATATATATACATTATATATGTATGGACTTAAGTGTTGTTTTCTTAGCTGGCCTTCTGAATGGGTTAATCATTTTTGGTTTCTGATATGGGAATTTAATTTAGGACTTCACATGCGATCCTTGTGAAGTTACAGCTAATTCCTATTCGCATCTCACTATCTCACACAAATAAAACAGGTAAACTAAAGCCACACTTCATATGTGATCTGTCGCCGAGAAATTCTCCCACCCCACCTTTTGAGCACACTCTAATGACAATTGCTAATCACTAATTGCAAGAGATATGACATCTCAGCCTCCTTCCCCTAAGCTAGTAATGACCAGGGGCCTATGTCTGACACTCCAGTCGCTATCAATTAAACACATTAAATGAAATGGCTATTTCAATGTCTCTTACGGAATCAGAGCTTCAGTCAGTGTTGGTCAATCATATATGCTGTATAAGTCATTATGCGAGTATAATAATACTGGAAGCTTCCATCTACTCCCCAGCCCTAACTCTTCTGTCAGTCATCGACTGGAGGAGTCCTGATCTAGTAGTCATCTACTGTTCCAGACTAGACAATCTCAGATCCGTTGGGAGAGGGGCGCTACCCGTCTGCGCATGCACCACAGGGGCCATCCGCCTACACTCATTGTACTATATATATATATATATATGGGTCAGGATCACGAAAAGAGGCCAATTGGTGGAAGTTATCGGCGTTGAGCATGGATGACGGTGTCGATCGGTATAATTATAATTTAACATTGACATAGGTGTTGGAAAGTCTTTAAATTCATCCTGAATGTAAAGGTTGAGAAAATACAACAACCTGATTTGTTTCTAGGATAATTTAATATAAAAGAAAGAAATGCACTACACTTTTAAGAATTGCGACACCGACATCTTCACTTGACCACCGATTGGCCCGTTTTCGTGAGGCTGACTCATATATATATATATATATTTAAGTGTTGATATGGACAATGGGATACAGTGCCTATAATGGGACCTCATACCTCTATCACTCCCCTTATCCCTCACTGAATTGGCTGACCCTCTCCGACCAATCAGCAAACAGCCAATCATGACTTAGTGCGCATGACCCATGTGTCCAACGCCTTCCTGTCCTCAGAGCTGTCAGTCTGTCCTAGACTGTGGTCAAGCCACACCTTGGTCCATCTGCACATCAAACTGACCGGACTGAATTAGAAGAAATTCATCTAAACCTTGAATTTTAATCCGATAAAAGCATAACATTTTCAACACTAACAACAAAAATCTAGATTTGATCATACATATCTAAGTTAGATACTGGTGCACTTATTAAGCAGTTGTTACCACATATAAGGGAATGGTGAGTCAATTTAATAGAATGTGGTACGGTTGAAGCATATGGTGTCAGAGTTTTGGCATACTTGCCTAAATTAATGTTGCATGTTTTGAACTTCAAACATCGCCAAAGTTAGCCATTTAAAACAAAGGTTCCTTGAAAGTAAAGTAAGATAGATTATTACCATCAACATAATATATTTATCTTGGAAAATGACAGAAACTCAAAACCATCGGACCATGCAACTTTTGTTCGCTCTTCTGACGTGGGTATTGTTAAATATCAATATCTTAATCCTCAAATTCCCATGTTATATTTACTACAGGGCTCAGATGCTTTCCCCATCCTGCCTACAGGGTTGGTTGGGTAGTTGTTGGAGTTTTACGTCCTGGAAACATATACGGTCATATGAGGAACGGCACATGCAGGGGATAAGCTATACTCACCTAACTCTGAACCTACCCTCTGTATTTGCATTCTGAATAATATGTACTGTTTATATTTCCACCCACATTAAATTTCTGTTTCTTCACTGACACGACTTTGTATCAATGTCAGCTGGTTGGCTATGGGTTGATATCGGTAAGACTACGGTGGTCTGTGAGCCAAGCTGCCCGCTGAGATGGAAAGAAAGTCATGTTCTTCCAAATTCAGTTGTCCTCTTGTCTGTGCCCTGCAAGCAATTATTGCCTAATGGCCCTGTCACACTACGACGTGACTACGTCAGCGTAGGCAGAACGTGAAAATAATTATATTACGTCGACGTATGGGCGTAATATGCAAATTGTGGACGTGAGCATAACGTGAAAGTAGCGTCGGTGTACGTCGTGACGTTAGCTGTAACGTGACAACGTTAGAGGGGAGGGGTAATTGGCGACGTGACCGGGCGTTAGTGTAACGTGAGCATAACGTCGCCGTAACGGGTGCGACGTGGACGTAACGTGACCGTAACGCGACCGTAACGCGACCGTAACGTGACCGTAACGTGACCGTAACGTGACCGTAACGTGACCGTAACGTGACCGTAACATGACCGTAACGTGACCGTAACGTGACCGTAACGTGACCGTAACGTGACCGTAACGTGACCGTAACGTGCAAAACGCTGCCCACATGTTGCTCCCACCCGGGCCGTCGGTCTGATGTGACATAACGTGACTCTAACGTCATTTACGCTGCTATAACGATCGCGGAACGTCTACCTAACGTCATTGTCACGTCATCCCGACGTAACGGCTTCACGTCGAGATACGTCGAAAGTTTTGAACAGGTTCAAAACCTCGACGCGCGCCGACGTAACACGACGTAACATGATGTAGCTCGACGTCACTCTAACGTCATTATGACGTCATCATAACGTAACCCAACGTACGGCAACGTAATGACGAAAAATCATCACGTTAGGCTCACGTTGGCTCGTTACGTCGTAGTGTGACAGGGGTATAATCTAGATATGTGGCTTCTGGAAGATTCAAGCTATGATTATTGAAGGGCAGTCACCACTAATGGCATTTGAACCTCGTTCCAGCTAGACACTCCAGTCCCTGTCATAGTATGAAATATTATCACTGAGTAAGCCATTATTGATGATGATTGACCATTACTTGATACTGTGGGTGATGCTGTTTTAAAGGCACTGATTGATGGTTAATTTATACTGTCGGTGATGCCGTTTTATAGGCCCTGATTGATTGTTAATTTATACTGTGTTTGATGTTGTTTTATATGCACTGATTGACCGTTCCTTGATATTAGGTGTGATGCTGTCTCTACAAAAGAAGCACACACAATATCAAGTAATGGTCAATCAGTGCCTATTAAAGAGCATCACACACAGTATATAGCAACAGTCAATCAGTGACTATAAAACAACATTACACACAGTATCCATAACGGTCAATCAGTACCTATAAAACAATATCAAAAACAGTATCAAGTAATGGTGAAACATCACCAGTAATGGCTTACTGAGTGATAATATATCATAATATGACAGTTACTACGGAATAGGCGAACAACTTGACAGGGTTCTGAAATGGAATGTCATTGCGGCATCTTTAGCTCCAAAGACAGAGATTTAGCCAGTGGTGAAGATGGCCGCTTAAGAATGAATGGTATGGCATCATGATCCTAGGCCAAGTAAAACCAAAAACGTACATGTGGTTCTTGCTGCTATATTGAATGCCCTGACATTGCCATGTAGAACAATGAGATGTTAGGATAATGTGACTGAATGGCATATTGCCCTGTGGTGCCAGTGCTAGGGTATCTCAATATGGAATGACTATAAAGCGAGCATGAGCGTGCCGTCTCAGAAGGCGGTATTGATCTTATTCTTCTTCTCAAACCTGCATCAATAAAACGAGATGATGAACCAATAGGGGACATCAATATAGGTCTGTCATGAACAGTTTGGAATTGGTTTGTGATTTTTAGTTGGCAAGATAATTAAAATAAATTACTTCTGTGAACTTGGTCATTCGGTCCTTTATTCCTTTCCTGGACCATGTCACAGAATATCTAACTCTCAAATACATTCATTGAACAATGCATTAATTTATAATATCCTAATATATGTTTTTATTACAGTTTTAATTATGTGGAAATCATAATTCTATTGGCTACGTGTTATAATAAATAGTATATTTGGTTTATTTATTTCTTTGAATAAAAATGAAACTTTAAAAACCATAGAATTCACATATGCACATAACAGGTCAACATCGTCAAGCTTAGCTTTGAAGCAGAGGCAGACAAATTATAAATAAACCCATACGTTAATCACATGTAGGTATTTATCACATTAGATATAGTCAGTAAGTTTTCAATAAAATAATTCTGTTATATCCAAGGAAGGTATTAAGCTCACACTTATAGTTGTATATATGAAGAGTTCATGCGCAAAACCATGTAAACGCCAATCAAAAAATGTAGTTTAAATCAAAGATGTTTATCTGAAATAATTTAAATTCTCACTAAATCCACTATTCGTATGATCACATGGTTATGGAGAAATAATCAAAGGAGTAGGAATATTTGAACACAGTAAGTATTTGAGGGATTGATTACAATGTTTATCTCCATTTTTGGATTGGTGTTTACGTGGTTTTGCGCCTGAACTCTTCATATATAATATGTATGTATATAATTGCACTTTTCGTTAATGATACGACCAATTAGCAATGTTCGATATCACAGGCAAATTGAACACATCGCTCATTTTTCTGGTGGTGCTAAAAGTAAAATTGCATCCAAGTCAAGGTTGTCCTGATATAGGATGGGAAGTCGCGTGAGATACAAGCAGTTTGCACATTGAAACATGGGCTGTAATCGATTAACACGACCCGGGCGACTTGGGTCACCCGAGTCATCAGAATTTCAAATAGAACACCGTGAGTGGAGTCAACAAATACACGTGCCGTGAGCAAAACAACCCGACCCCAGTAACCCACCCACCTCTTGGCTAGGGTGGCTAGGAGCGATGCCGTCACATTTGCGCTGGTACCATCCTGCAGGATAACAGCCACCGGTACCAGTCATACATATTTGTTGTTGGTAATAACATAGATTAATTCAATGGAAATATCACTAAACTATGCCATCATAAAACAACTTAAATCCTATTTTGCTGTAATTATATCGGCTATTAAAAGACACACAAAAAGGGCCACCATTTTTGTCACCCCGAGCGTGGAGAAGCATATTCGATTATTCAACCCAAGTCTGCAGGATGTGCTCATGCGCCAAAAAGTGGCTCGGGTGACTGGGGTCGATTAATCGATTACGCCCTTGATGTCGCCAACATGTGTAATTCGAGAATGAGGGTCTAGATGGCGGCCAGAAGCAGAACTATGGTGGCGCCACCTTGTGGACACAAGGGGCATGCTAGCGGCCATATTTAGGCCCATTTGCTTCATAGAAGTCGATCGGTTTGGTTAGATTTATACTTTGTATCAATAACTAATAATGTCGCACACATTAGGTCAAATACAAAAAGAAATGGTGATCGTCCCCGCCCGTGCCTGAAATCTCGCCCACCCCTGATTTTATTTTAAATGGAGAGGGTGAGTGGAGTGAGAAATGGAAAAGGGTGTGAAGAAGCGGGAATGGACAGGGCAGTTGGGGAAAGCAATCGACAGGGATTTAATGGGTGATAGGGAGGGAATTCGGAAGGGGAGGGAGCAAGGTCGAGAGTGGAGGGGGTAAAATACAAAATTAAAATAAAAACCGGCCGCCCGACCCAGATTTTATTTCAAAAGGTTGATCACCAACTTTTTATTTTTAATTGGCCTTATAGCCCTGTCACACTACGACGTTTCTCGCTGGTGTGCCGTCAACACGCAAAATCACTTTTAATCGTCGAGAGACATCAAACTTTTCTACGTTTTGTTAGCATGCGGCCGACGTTGTGAGAAAAAAAACAAAAAAGTTTGGCGTGCTATCCTGATATGACCTTAGATGTTGGTAGGAGGTAAATCACCAACAGACAAAAAAAGCAACAGTTTGGCTCAACGTGTGGGAACGAGCCTCACGCGCACACGGCGTCACTGAAAATACAGTATACGTACCTCGACCACGCTTCTAATGTATCTCGACGACCCCCTAACGTCGCCATAACGTCGGCACCCATGCTTTGGCACACATTGGTCGTAATGCGTAGCATTACGCTTGATGCGAGGAGAGGAAGAGACCCTCCCCCGCCCCGCGCTGTCGCGCTGCTTTCCCACCTCGCCCGACGCCGCCGCGCGCCCCCTCCTCCCCCCGGCCCCGTGTCGCGCAGCACACACACCTCAACCGACGCCCGCTGCTCGCCACCTCTCGCCCTCCCCCGGGCCGGCAGCATTCACACCTCACCTGCTGTCGCCCGTCCCCGTTCCCTTATAAGGCCTCCCCCCGCCTCCCTCAGGCACTCGCCTTCCTGCCGCCTTCCCAGATCCTCACCCTTTTTCTTTGGGCTACTCCTCCTCGGACCGATTCATCATGCCCGGGCGCGGACGGGGGAAAGGCCGGAAGAACGCCAGGACTACCGTCATGAGCACCCCAGGGCCCTCCTCGGGCTCCCCGGGAGGCTCCGCAGCCTACTCCGCCTCGGCGTCACCCTCGGCGCCGTCGGGCCGCCCCTCAAGCGATACCACCGCCATCCTGGAGGCGCTCAACCGCCTCACCGCCCGCATGGAAGCCGTCGAGGCCGGGGTCCCCCGAGGAGCCCCGGACACCCCCCAGCCCCTATCAACGCGGGAGGCGGCCTTCGCCTTGCCGCCCGTCCAAGCACCTCGGGCCCTCGACCCGATCGGGAGCCGACCGCCTGCTCCGCCTCAAGCGACTCTCCCCGGGGCGGTGCACCCGCAATACGAGGGGTACAGCCGCCTCACCGCCGCCCCGCGACCGTCGCCCGCCTACCGCCACGAGACGGCGGAGCACAGCCCAGCATCCGCGGCCGACGCAGTCCGCGATATACTGGCCTCCGCCGAGGCGCACCACGCCGTCCGGCGCCGAGGTGTCCCCTCGGATTATGTCTTCCCCTGCGACCTGGTGGAGAGGGGGCCGGGACGCAAGCCGGTGAAACTGGGTGAAGCCACCAAGGACGAATATCACCTCGCCCTCCTCACCTTGGTCAACCACCCCTCGTTCCCGGCCCACTCTCTCCGGGGCCTCCACCACCATCACCTCACCATCATGAGGGATAACCTCCTCCACCCCTGGCCGGTCGTCCGCCGGTACTCAGAGACCATCTTCTCATGGATCGCGGACGGGAGGCTCCCCCAGGGGTGGCACGACCCCGTGGCCCTCAACAACATCCGAGTCGACAGCATGCTGACCGTCGACCCCCTCGACACGCCCCCCAGCCCGGCACAAGATGGGGCCCGAGGCGCCCACCTCCCCCGGCACCAAGTCGACGCCCGCACCGCCTACGATAGGCACGCTCACGGGGCCCCCTGCTCCGCTTGGAACCGTGACCCCGCCTCGTGCGATCGGGCCCCTGTCGGGGAGGCCCACGGCGAGGTGGGAGACAGGCGCCGGCACGTCTGTGCATATTGCGCCAATGTACGGCGCATATTAACGATGCACAGCGAGGCCGGTTGCCGCACCAAGCAAGCCCGTGAGCGCCAGACCCCGGCCGCCTCGGCGGATTTTTGATCCGCCGGCCTCCCCCCGGCCGGCCCGGGGGGCCTTTCCCGGCGCCTCACCCCAACCACTGCCGACAGCCCCGCGATCTCCACCGACAGCCCCCCAGCGAACACCGATCGAAACGCCGCCCAGACGAAGCCGGGGATCATCACCTCGCACCTCACACCTCGGACGACACAGCCCAGCCCCACGAGGGACCCTCCCCAGACAGCCCAGCCACCGACCTTCACGACACCGCCTTCATGAAACCGCCCGACCCGACCCCGACTACCACCCCGCCCAGGCCTGAGGAGTTCGCTGCCCCCCTGATCAACCCTCGCCGGACCTCCTCCCCGAGGCCTCAGGAGCGGGCCTCCCTTTTTTGGCCGCCCGCTCCCCCCCTCCACGTAGGCCCCGGACCCTCCTCTCACCCAGACCTACCTCTCCGGGCCCCCGCCTCGGGCGCCCCGTGCCCCCGCCTCGGGCGCGCCTCGAGCCCTCTCCTACTCTTTGGCGGAGGGCTCCTCGGCCCCCCCTCACCAGAACTCTGACATTGCTCCTGATGAGCCCCTGTTTATCCCTGTACATCTCCTCCTGCTCCTCATGAGCACCCTCCTGCTGTTTTGCTCCTCATGAGCCTCTATCCTTATTCTTTTATTGCCTTTTACCTACACTGTTGCTCCTTATGAGCTTATTTACTCTGCTCCTCATGAGCCTCTCTCATGCCTCTGTATACTCTGTTTTATGTTTTACTCTCTGAGGCGGAAATAAACGCCTTTATTCCCACCCCCGCTTTCCTCTCTTCCTTTTCGCGCATCGAAAGTTTTGTGCAAGCACAAAACGTCGCCGATCGCCTGACGCGTGCTGCCGACCGTCGCCGGAGATCAAGCTAATATCAATGCATGCCTAACGCGTGTGTAACGCTTCCTAACGTCTGCCGACGATTCGCCAAAAAGTGACACATGTCGACGCGCATTGTCGAGAAATGTCGTAATGTGACAGCACCATGAGTAAGAGTTTAGCGGAAGAGAGGGAACCCACCAGTGCTGGGTCCACTTCTACATCCCCGTTTGTCACACAGGAGTTTACATAGATAACAGATTCACCCTGTACTTGTGGTACATGGGTGAACGACAACGTAGTCTAAATACGGGCGAAAATAGCCTTAGGATGGAACAGGAAGTAGAATACCTGCCTCCAATATCAAATGGTTACTTATATCGACACAGAGTTGGTCAATTGGGAGAGAATGCAAAAAGACAAGATGGTGGCCATCGAAAGCTGTCGATTTCACCTTTAAATTCTATTAAACTATATGTTTTATTATATTGTTCAACTCAAAGGTAGCAGGGAAATATTAAGACATATAAAAAGAATAATTGTTGCTTCTTACATTGTGAAATTAGGCTCTAATTTCATTTCCCCGTTTTTACAACAGCTTTTATATAGGGCTGGTATTCACCCGTGTACTGCGAGTACAGGCTGAATCCTTCATCTAGAGTTTACATAAGAGGAAGAAGCAGCTGATATACAGTTTATGAGACATGACAATTGCTGTACCTGGCTGGCAAAAAAAACGCCGAATAATAATAATAACAAAAAGAAACACAACAATTTGCCCTCACCCGAGCAGCGCGTTAGTTCGGCGCGCAGACCGAGTGGCGTATCATAAAGGCGCCAGGCCGGCGAGAAAGGTCCACAGCGAGGAAAGGAGCAAAAACGGCTGACCACTGGGTCATATTGAGCATACCCTTGCAGGATGAGTTTCCCATTCAGTAAGTAGTATATTGTGTGATTTAAACAGAAATCAATGTAGATAAATTTCAAATATACTTCAAACAATTTAATCTGTGCAAAAGATACATAAATATGTGATAATCTCTGAACAATAAACTAGTCAAATAATATTTGACTAGACCTCTAGTCTGTGGAGGTCTAGCCTGGTCCCCTGGCATTCATTTGCTCAGTAAGAGGCACAGGAGTTTTCAGCTATTATCGCTCAGTTTCCAACCTGGTCCCCTAGCCTTTGTACCAGAAACAAGCTCAAACAGGCTCAAACGAGTTCAACCATGGCTGGTTGGATCGCAACCATGGCTGGTTGGGTCGCTCCATATAGCGCTGAATATGCTTTTGGAAAGGGCCGGCAGGGCGCTGTGGTTATATACACTGATATAGCCGAGTGTGTTGCCGACCAGCGGGTAAAGGGCGCAGGTATACACTTCAAATTACCAGGTAAGTATGGTTTTACTGTATATGAAAACCAAACCCTCAATGTGTCTGGCAGATAGCCAGACTTCGTCTTTAAGCAATCGCGTGTGCCGACCATTCATAGATAACTAATAATTAGATGAAAACCGCTATCTCATCTTCCATTGTTTTAAATTAACTCAATCAAGTAAAAATAAATTGAGCAATAAAATATATTATGCAAATATTATTTACGATGACGGTATTTTTACGCACGTTTTTCATGTTTTTTTTAATATATATGGAACTATATTCTTTTATATGCTGCCTTTTTGATGATTTCCTGTATTAAGTTACTACTGTTATATTTTCCTTGACATTCCGAGTGGCTTGTACAAACTGAGTAAGCATGCCAATAAGCAAACGTCTGGGAATACCTTCACCCACGCCAAGATTTTGACTTTTGAAATAATAAGCAGCTGGTCTGTTAAAGGAGCCAAGCCAGCCAGATGGGTTTTTTCTCAACCAATTATATATAGCTCATATTATGTCTATGAAAGAAACTAAATGAAATCATATTGCAACAGAAGGTTAACATCTGTAAGTGTAACAGGATTGAACATGTGATGTCATAATTTCCAATTTCGCTCCTGCGCTCTGGTTATGCTAAATTAATGTCTGATTGGATCAGACCATACTGAAGTGATATTATTTGTTTAGTTTTATTTGTTGTTGGAGATTTACGTCATGGCAACATTTGAGGTCATATCAGGACAGGTACCGACTTGTAAAAGTGCACACTCATGGCAACTGTTATAGTGCTGCCCCACTGGGAGACCAGACTGCCAGCACCATGACCTGATTGATATCCCACTCAGTCACATAATCCTGACGCTGAGCCAACCAGTCCTTGCCCTATCCTAATAATGCAAAGCCTCTGGCTAGGAAGCAACAAGTATCAATAATAAGACATTGGTTTGACTTGACCAGGGTTCGAACCCATGGGTTCGAATCCATTCGAATCCCACGATCTACAAAAACAAGAGACCGACGCTAAACTTATTTAACCATCTCTTCTGGTCTGAAGCGGTATTATGATATTCTGGATTCATTTAGTAACCCAATAATTATTTGAATTATATCTGCTATAATCTATTCACATAATACTGAACCTTGTCTGAGATGAACAAATTAAAACTTGGAGAGCAAAATAAAAATTATTAAAATGTTTAAAGCCAGTTGCTGTCTTTGTTCACAATGTCACTGTGTGAGAAATAGATTATGAATGCCTCGATTATGTGTGTCCAACAGAGTGTATCTTATATTACTTAAGTTTTCTCAGTGTTCTTTGCACTGATTGGATGAACTCTGTTCTTGTTGTAGCAACCACTGATCCATATATAGATTAGGCTTGGAAAAAAAATCACTAACAGAATCTTGAAGGAGCAGGAATAAAACAGCGAAATGAAACAGTTTTCAGAACTCCATCAAGCGGAGTGCTTGATCCTTTTCTGGTTCTGGTGGTGTTTCCTCCTCAGCATTCTTTACGTTGTGTTCTTCTTGGAGCAGCTGCTGAACCATGCCTAGATGACCAGCGCCAAGAAAATCAGCGTTCTTTAAACTGACCGAATGAACTGTGTTCTTGTTATAGCAGTTGCTGAACCGTACTTAGATGACGATTGCAAACAATGGAATATTGAAGAAGCCACAATAAAACAGTGAAATGAACCAGTTTTCAGGCCTCCATCATGCTAAGTGTTTGATCCTTTTCCGGTCCCGGTACTGTTTGCTCCTCAGCGTTCTTTACGCTGGTTGCATGAATTGTGTTCTTATTGGAGCAGCTGCTGAACCATGCCTAGATGACTATCGCCAAGAAAATCAACAAGAATGGAATCTTGAAGCCAGAAGAAAACAGCGAAATGAAACAGTTTTCAGAACTGCATTATGCGGAGTGCTTGATCCTTTTCCAGTTCTGGTGGTATTTCCTCCTCAGCGTTCTTTACGCTGATTGCATGAATTGTGTTCTTATTGGAGCAGCTTCTGAACCATACCTAGATGACCATCGTGAAGAAAATTAACAAGAATGGAATCTTGAAGAAGCCAGAAGAAAACAGCGAAATGAAACAGTTTTCAGAACTCCATCATGCGGAGTGCTTGATCCTTTTCCGGTTCCGGTGGTGTTTCCTCCTCAGCGTTTTTTACGCTGATTGGATGAACCGTGTTCTTGTTGCAGCAGCCACTGACCATCTTGACAAACTCACCGCGCAGGTCATCCCGGAAGTAGGCGAAGACGACGAGGTTGAACCACGAGTTGGAATAGCTGAACATGTAGATCAAAGTCTCAATGATGCTGTAGTTCTTGAAGTAGATGCCACCCCAGAGGATGTACAGCTTGAGGATCATTGGCGTCACGGTGCAGATGGTGAAGAGGAGCATGAGGATGATCAGCATGCGGATTGCCTTGAAGGACTGCTTGTCTATCTTCTCGGAGACCGAGAGACCCTTGATTACGCGCGAGTAGCAGAAGAGGATAATGACGAGGGGGATCAGGAAGATGCAGACCATATCCACGAAGATGAAGTACCTGAATGATGCGGTGGGAATAATGGTGGGAATAGCCTCTTATTGTTATTAGGTATTGGATGGTGAGTTTTGAAGATGAAGTACTTGAATGATGTGGTGTGAATAATAAGATAATGGTGGAATATCCTCTTATTATTATTAGGTGTTGGATTGGGAGTTTTAAACATGAAATACTTGAATGATGCGGTGGGAGTTATGGGATAATGGTGTAATAGCCTTTTATTATCATAATTAGGTGTTGGATGGTGAGTTTTAAAGAAGAAGTACCTGAATGATGCGATGAGATGCTGATAATGATATGATGTATATGATTGAGAAGATAATCGTGAAATATGTAACCAATCTTTATATATAAGGAATTATGCACATATAAATAAAGGAAGGTCCAATCGTTGTCAGCTGATTGTAATCCTCCCCACCGATAAAACATTAAATACAACTAATGCTCTGGGAAATATATTACCGCAGATGGCGGAAACGACTACCCTTTTAGATGGGTGAGGGAAGAGGGGAAGGCGTAATAAGATTTATGATACGCAGTCAATAAGGGGCAGGACAATTTCTTTCATATGCATATATGCATATGTATGTTTGTGTGTATAATATGCAACAGTTTTCGGTGGAACAGTGAGTGTAGGCTGGGGGCGGGGGCAGGCAATGGCGCCCCCCAACAGATCTGAGGTTGACTAGGCCAGAACAGTAGATTACTAAATCAAGGCTCCTCCAGTTGATGACTGAAGGGCTGGGGAGCAGATGGAAGCTTCCAGCCTTATTATACTTATATAATGGCTTATGCAGCATATCTATAATATATTTGGCATTATTTCTTTAAATAACACAGCAAATGGACGGTATGACTTACTAGAGTGCTCAGTTCCCCTGCGGGAGTTCTTGGGTTCGATCTCTGCTCAAATCAAGCCAATGCCTTACAATAACAAATCGATAAGCAAGCAAAGCTGTCTCTAGCAAAATTGGCGCTCAGCATCAGTACGATATGAAGAAGGACTGGTGTGACTACTTTTGTTTGTTTCTTGTTGTTTTATGTCCTATCAATATCCAAGGTCATATCAGGATGGGTACCAATTTGTGACAGTGCGCACTCCTGGTGACTTTATAGTACTGCCCCACTGGAAGACCAGGCCGCCAGCACCATGACCTGATATCCCACTCAGTCACATTGTGCGTAATGCTTTGGCATTGCGGGTAATCAGGATCGTGAACACAGACCAAGGCGTGCCACTACTAAGGACGTCTATTGTGTCGCCGACTAGTGGAATTCTTTAGAACTATGTAACAACTCAAACGCCGACTAGCGGGTCTTTTCTAAACCTGGTCGCCGATCGGGTAAACAGGACTTGATGACGTATTACGCAGTTCACTCATATTGCCGATGCGCCCCTTTTCGGGTAGACTTTTGCTATATAAGGCGGTTCGGCGACGGGGTTTGGTCATTACGACCGGAGGAGCCAAGAGACAATAACCAGCCTTAAATTGGCCTCCCACCCACCCTACATGTGAAAGTGGAAAGTAGGGCCATAGCATCTCTAGCCTCGTTTCTTAAGCATTTGTGAGCTGACATTTGAATAACCTGACATTTACCTTTCCTTAATTAAAAATGCCATAACTATATTTGCTGTGTTCGCGTTTTTCCTGATTATCCTGACACTGAGCCTACCAGTCCTTGCCCTATCCTAATAATGCCAAGCGCCAGGCTAGGAAGGAACAAGTATCAATTTTCAAGTCATTGGTTTGACTCGACCAGGGTTCGAACCCAGGACCCCACGATCTACCAACACAGGAGACGGACGCTCTACCTCATTCGTCCATCCCGTCTGGTCTGGTATGACTATTAGTAGTAGGATAATGTGACTGTGTGTTTCGGGTGGGGGATATTGGTGCATGGTGCCAACAGTACTGTATCCCAGAATGGCTGCACTATTGAGTTCCGGTGAATGCGCAAATGACTGTAATGTTGTAACTTTAGGTGTTGCTAGAACGGAAATCCCCAAGAAACATTCAATTCTGTGGTGTTTGTGGGGTTTTGTGGAGTTTTGTGGGGTTGTTTTTTTAATTGATGAGTCAACGGGGGAAATTTCAATCACTGACAATTGGTCTAACCTCATTCCACTAATATCTCTCTATCCTAGTTATAGTGCTGCCCCACAGGGAAATCAGGCAGTCAGAACCATGAAGCGATATCCTCCTCAGTCACATTATCCTGACATTGAGCTAACCAGTCCACTGAGTTAACATAATACCAAGCGCCAGGCTAGGCAGCGACAAGTATCAATTTTATAAGTCATTGGTTTGACTCGACCTGGAACCAAACTCCCGATATCCCACACGCGAGACCCGCGCTCTACGGATTCGGCCACCACACCTGGTACCCGGCAGGGGCCTTCGCTACATACTTGTTGAGGTGTTTGTAGTCGGGTGAGATGGTGCAGCTCCATATGCTGCCGTCCGGCGTTGTCACCACCACCAGATCATTCATGAAGGCGGCCCTGATAGCATAGATGAAGCCGAGCACCCAGATAATGCCAATGATGCCCAAACTCTGCTTCATCGAGATCATCTTCGACTCCTTGTGGGTCAGCTGTTTGGGGGTAGTGAGGGAGAACATTTAGGTTTAGTATCGCACACCTCTAACCTCATTAAAACCCAATGAATTGTATGTTATTTGTAACATGGCGGGACGAGGAGTCGCTCAGTAGCCATAACGTTATTTCAATTGGCACTTATGCTGCCACCTGTTATCAACTGTGGTAGCCTTCTCCTATTCCACTTGAACTGTGTCACCACCTAGCGGTTATTTCCTCCTGAAGTGCGCATGCGCTGAAAACGGCGTCGAGAGAAAAAACAAAAGTGCTCTGCTATTGAGTTTTGCCGATATGCAGGGGAAAAACTTTGATTTGATTCAAAATTAATAACAATAGATAACAATTTTGCACAAACATTGATGGATGGATGCAATTTAATAATATAATGAATATGTTTAAGACACAACTCTCCATAATTAAGCATTTTGAGCTAAGAAACATACAATTTCAGTTACTTTACAGACTGATGTTTACATCATCATTGATTAGACATAAGTAATTCTTGTTCTGAATATTAAAATGTCAAATATGTCAACAAAAACTTGTTTCAAAGAAATACATAACCAATGTCTGATTAACCCTACTCATTTCCTAGCCCAACAAATGTTAAAAACATGAATAAAATAAGTCAAACTGACTCTGGCTTGCCTATGGCTCTAATAATAGTCTGAGTGCCCATATTTTTCTCGATCTAAATGCAGATGGTATAAGATGTGCTGATTAGATTGATGTAAATGCAATGCTAGATAAAAGATTAACATCTAAATTTATTATACATATTTTTAGTTGAGCTGAGATGAGCTAAAACTAGCACATTTCATAGCTGCACCCAGTGTCTTAGCATTAGCCATGTGCTTCGTGGAGATTTGTTTTTCTTCCACGTATCCCAAAATGCACCGCGCGGCTGGAATGGCGATGTAGTCTATTAATCGCGATTGTTTTGCTACTGCAAGTTACTGCTTGAAATATATTCAAGCTACATACTTAGCCCGATAAAAACATAAAATTGTCAAAACCTAAACAGTTCCCCAGATTTAATCCTAGTTGTACACCTTACATACTAGCAAACTTATTAGGCATTTTTTCCTACATAGAAGGGGATACTAAGCCAATTTAATAGAGCCTGTTCCTGGTGAGGCCTATGGTTTAAGACCTAGTCTATCCAAATCACTAGCAGCCTGGACATAGAATCATGAGGTTGGGCCATATTTTTTGCCTTGCACGTTGGAGATCGGGAGTTCAGTTCCCGGTCAAGTCAAACCAATGACTTATCAAATTGGTACCTATCGCTTTCTAGCCTGGGGCCATATGCAGGAGTCAGTGTTAGCGGCGTTTGGTGTTAGAGCCTGTTACCGTTTAGCTATCACCGACGTCGGGAAGTGTGTCAAGTCGTATGCAGGAGCACGTAACACTTTCATTGAGCATGTTGGCGAGGCTAACATGGATAATTTGCGTACGGGGCCAGTTTTCCTTTCCTGTTATCGCTCACTCCTTTTCTCACTCACTTCCTGACCTGGCGCTGTCCGGTGCACTTCACTCTCCACCTACTCTCTCTGACATTCCGAGGTACTTACCGAGCTCTGCGTGACAGCTATGCCGCCGGTGAGGAAGAGGCGAGGGAGGCCGCCGTTGGCCCAGCAAATGTCAAGGAAGCAACCGGTGAGAGCGGTAAGGTCTTCATGTGACCCGAATTTGGATGAGGAGTCGGTGGAATCTTCGTCGTCCTGTGTAGTGTCACCGGGTGCACCGGTGCCAACTGAAGGTCAGTCGCAGGCGGAGTCCGACCAGGACCTGATAAGGCGTTTGGTGAGAGAAAATAGGAGGTTGAGGTCGGGTACGAGTGTGGTGGAGAGTCGTGGTTCCCGTGACAGGAGTGAGTCGCCAGTAATTCAGAGGCGGTTTTCTCAGTCGCGGTCACCGTCGCCGGTGGTCACGCCTCGTTGCTCTGGGGTATTGGCCAGGTCAGCTCGTAGGCGCAGGTCTCCGTCACCTTCGCCGGTCAGACGGCGGTGTGCGAGGAGTCACACCTCGCCCCTGAGGGAGGTGTCAAGTTCGCCACATGACCGTAGGCGGAGCCCCGTTGGTGAGAGACGGGCTCGGTCTCGTATGAGGGGATACTCACCTTCCTATCGAGCGGTGAGGTCGCCGCGTCTGCCCCCAAGGCCTGTGAGGAGGGTGCCGGCGCGCCCCACCCCAGTGGATGCAATGCCAGTGCTGAAGAAGAAGACAGGTATGGGTCTGTTTCCACATTCCTTTATTACCAGAGGCGATGGGTTCAGGAAACTAGACTTTGGCCAGGAAACGTGGGCGGAGTATTTTACAGCGCTGCATCAGCTGGCGTCTCACCTGGATTTCCCGGAGGAGGATTGGCCGCCTCTCCTGCAGCATGAGCAAGACCTGGCGAGGATGGCGATAACGTGGGACTGGCCCACCTGTAGACGGTGGTCTGAGAGGGTGTTTCAGATGGTTGATGATGGGACTCTGAGATACGGGTGGCATGATCCAGGTGCGGTAATGGATGTGAAGCGTGATGTCTGTTCGGATTCCTTGAGATCTGCCCAGTATAGGTCATCATTTGGGCAATCGGCAGCACCCGCTGCGGCTGTGGCGTCGGTGGGTCAGCAGGTGTCCGCACCAGTGAATCCGCGTGATGATTACAACCGTGATACGGATGGCAGGGCCTGTTTTAGCTGGAACTGGGATAAAGGCTGCACGTTCACTGCTGATCACGGTACACAGCCAGATAGGTTTCTGCATATATGTGCGTGGTGCGCATACAAGTTTAAGCGTGTCCTTCATCATAAAGAGCAGGACTGTCTCAAGAAGCGGAAGTTCCTAGATAGGAAGCCGGCTGAGCAGGCGCCGGCCGCTGCGTCTGTAAGTAGCTCGACTGTGTTTGCTAGCCGACCTGAGACTATAGATGTAAACAATGTGGTCGTGCCGCGCCTAGTGGCAGTCTGTACGCCGTTAGCACTGCAGTGCAGTGCGCCAAGCCCAGACCAGGCACCAGTTGTCTCGGAACCAGTCATACCCCCCTGCCCCCCCTTACCTCTCCCAACCCCCTCCCCCCCATCCCTTTTCTCTCTTCCCCCTACCCTCCATTCCCTACCCACCCCTTCCCACCCTGCCGGTTCGCCGGTTCCAGTGACTGAGCAGCAGGTGTGTGCGGGGTCCCCGGCCTCGCCTACTGACTGTGTACTGCTAACTACTGAGCCGCAGTTGTGGTCGCCTGACTTGACTTCTACTGCGATAGACTTGAGTGTTCCTGAATTGGTGTTTGATTGGTTTGATACGTTGTATGACCCACTGCTGCCAGAGCAGTCAGCTGATCGGGGTGGGCGGTTCTCACCGCCTCCCACCCCGCATGTGTTTAGAAGTTATTTAGATTCATTTTGGCCGGTTTCGGTCTCTGGTCTCTGGGGTAAACATCTGCAGTATTTACAGATATATGATGTAGTAAGAGCGACGGGGCTCCCGAATTTTCTAGAGGCAAGGTGCCCTATCCCGTCAGGTTTGAACATACCAGTTTGGCGAGAGCTCTTGATAGACTTTCCTGATACACGGCTGGTCGATCACTTAGAGTTTGGCTGGCCGCTAGACTACACTTCTGATAGAGTTCCCGTTCCAACCTTTGATAATCATACACCTGCAGCCGACTTAGATCCCAGCATTAATGCTTTTATAGCGAAAGAGTCTGAATTAGGCGCGATGCTTGGTCCCTTTACTGTATCCCCGTTTGCTCCCTGGTGTCAAATAAGTCCAGTGATGACTCGGCCAAAAAAGAATTCAACTTCACGGCGAGTTATCATTGATCTGAGTTTTCCGCCAGGGAGGAGTGTGAATTAAGGCATAGTTAAAGGTTTTTATTTGGGTCTCCCATTTAATTTCTCCCTTCCGTCAGTTTCAACTCTAACAGATCGGTTATCTCTTCTAGGCCCTGGTGCTTGGATTTGGTCGGGTGACTTAGCGAGGGCGTACAGACAGCTGCGGGTCTGCCCACTGTCTGTGCCGCTACTTGGTGTCTCCCTGAATAATGCTGTCTACATAGATATAGCCCCCCCCCCCTTTGGCTGCTGCACCTCGGCTCTGGCGTGTGCAAGGACAACTAGGGCTGTGGTGTGGTTGTTGAGGAAGGAGGGTTTTTTCACACTCTGTTAGCTGGATGATTTTGTTGGCCTTGAATCGTCTAAGGAGAGAGCTGTCGAGGCGTACGCCAGATTTAATGAGCTTGCATCTATTCTAGGACTAGCGTTAGCACCTGAGAAATGTTTTCCGCCTACAACCTCTCTTGTGTGGCTGGTTTTTTTTATCAATACAATAACGATGACGGTAGAAATCCCGAAGGCTAAGTTAGAAGAGGTCCTTCAAGTGTGTATTGCTTGGAAGGTTAAGATAACGGCCTCGAGGAAACAGCTGCAGAGTCTGGCCGGGAAGCTGCAGCATCTGGCCAAATGCATCAAGCCAGCCGGGCGTTTTACGAATAGGGTGTTGGCGGCATTGCGGTCTACTCCCTTTGTGGGCCAGCACCCATTCAATCGTGATATCCTAGATGATCTCCAGTGGTTTGAGTCCTTTGCTAGGGATTGTAATTCTCTCCTCCTGCTTCCCTCCGGGCCTCGGGCTGTCTGGGTGTTGGAATGTGATTCGACCTTGCTAGCAGGGGGGGGCCTACTCACCGACGGCATTCTATGCGGCAGAGTACCCAGGGGTTTGGGCTGATAAACATCTCACGATCACCCACTTAGAAGCCATTAATCTGGTCCACGCGGTAGCTTCCCTGCTACCTCCGAGGCCACACGAATTCAAGATAGTGGTCAATACTGATGACGCAGCTTCCCAGCAGGTCCTCGAGTCGGGTAGAGGGAAGGATAGTGTCCTGTGTGCTTGCGCTCGCTTCCTCTGGAGGCTTGCAGCTATTAACAACTTCGAACTCGAGGTCTTGCATAAGCCAGGTGCAGATTTAATTTTGGCAGATGCGTTAAGTAGAGCACATTATGATCCGGCATTGAGGAAGAAGGCAGATGAGATGTGTGCACAGTTAAATCTCTCTGAGATTAGGGTCAAATTTGAACTTGATGTACTTGATTTCGACCTGTAATGTCCTAACCCTGGAAGATAGTACTTTTGTTGCCGTATCTTCCAGGGTACTCGATGACTCATCACCGACGCCTCCTGGGCCTCTACACGAGTGCTTTGGCGCCGAGAATCTGGCTCAATAAGGCTGCTCATGTCCGTGCATACCTGACCTTTTGCCGCAGACATGGTGTCTCCTCCACTAAGCCCCAGGTTTATGATCTCTTGTCACTTCTTATGCACTTAAGTGCCATCTTGGAAGCACCGGGTTCCGTGCTTAATTATTTCAGTTCGATTAAGTTATGGGTTGCTGCTATTGGTGATCCCGTTGCCTTTGGAGCACATGAGATTACAGTAATGAAACATGCAGTAGTTAAGTCCTCTAATCATGTCCCCCGATAAGCCTCTCCCCTTTCACCCACCGATTTGAAGCAGATCATCCGTTGTCTCGCTTCACTCTGCCCGTGTCCCTGGGTAGTAATCCTTGCCCTGCTGATAGGCTATCTCACGCTACTAAGGCAAAGTAACCTAGTTGCACCTGCATCAGGCTTGCCGGTCCATACAATTAAGTTCCGAGATTGTAAATGTACTCCACATGAGCTGTTGATTTCGGTCAGGTCCTCTAAAACGAGATCGACTAGTGCCCCTCCAGTCCGTTACCGCCTCCCGTCCATTCCTCTCTCCTCCTGATGTGTCCGGTTACCGCCTGGCACCGCTATATTGCTAGGGTTACCCCCCATCCTGATGGCCCTGCCCTCCTCTTGCCTTCTACGAGACCTCTGAATGCACGCTACCTCGCCAAGGTTCTCCGCCTCACAGCTGCTGCAGCCCTTCGATACGATGCCAACGTCACGCGACATAGCCTGCGCAGAGGAGCTGCTCAGGCCTGTCAGGTGGCAGGTCTGCCACTCCCCGAGATCATGATCGCGGGCCCGTGGAAGTCGCTGGCGGTTCGTTCCTACCTGGGCGCCGTCGAGGTTGCCGAAGCCCCCTCAGCGCTTGCATGGGTGTTGGGTGCGCGCTGATGGGTCTACATTTCCGCTCTGGTCTGCTCTGACATGCTCAACCTGGGTCCTAGTCACCCGCTTGCTCATGATTACCGAACCTGACTTGGGTCACTGTCACCCGCTTGCATGCCTACCTGTAGGCTGATTTATTTTGAATAAATTTCTTAATACTCACTCTCTCTTTTCTTTACTGTTCTGGGCCGAGTTAAGTGAATTGAGCATGTTGGCGAGGCTAACATGGATAATTTGCGTACGAGTCCAGTTTTCCTTTCCTGTTATCGCTCACTCCTTTTCTCACTCACTTCCTGACCTGGCACTGTCCGGTGCACTTCACTCTCCCACCCACCCTCCCTCTTACTTGGGGGTGCGCGCTGATGGGTCTACATTTCTGCTCTGGTCTGCTCTGACCTGCTCAACCTGGGTCCTAGTCGCCCGCTTGCTCATGATTACCGAACCTGACTTGGGTCACTGTCACCCGCTTGCATGCCTACCTGTAGGCTGATTTATTTTGAATAAATTTCTTAATACTCACTCTCTCTTTTCTTTAATCTATATATATCCGCGTTAGCACACTATCAGCTAAAACTGAAAATTATTAGAATATTTCTAATCCCTCTGCGTCTGTACCCATATATTAGGCTTAAATATATTAAATGCTGTCATATTTAACAGAATTACATATGCAATAATTGAAATTTGACCAATTTAACCCTGAATTCGAAGCAATATTAACGCTGCCGCCGTAACGGCGGCGATATTAATAGTTATATTTTCGAATCGACGAATGTAATGTAAATAAATCGCCGCAGCCGCCGCATGACGTCGCTTTCCACACCGGCAGCGGCGGCCATTTGTTTACTTTACTTTCGTCGATTCGAAAATATAAGTATTAATATCTCCGCCATTACGGCGGCAGCGTTAATCATGCTTCGAATTTAGGGTTAATTTAATCATATTTCACTTATTGCGTATCTAATTCTGTTAAATATGGTAGCATTTAATAGATTTGGCCATAACCTTAAGCTAACATGGCCCGTAAACGTCATATGAAACGGGGTTAGTTTCACGGACCTTAAACGCGCGGTGTTACCGTAACACGGCCTCCTGCATACCGACTTTTCGGCGCTAAACCAGAAATCCCGTTTAAACGCGTTTTGGCTCGCTAACACTGACTCCTGCATATGGCCTGGTGTTCAGCATTAATAAGATAGGGCAAGGACTGGTTAGCTCAATGTCAGGATAATGTGACTGAATGGGATATCAGGTCATGGTGCTGGTGGCCTGATTTCCCAATGGGGCAGCACTGTCAAAGTCACCATGAGTGTGCACAGTCACAAGTCGGTACCCATCCTGATATGACCTTAGATATTGCCAGGACTCTAAAGACCAACCAACCAACCTGGATGTACTTGGAGATGGCGATGGAGACAACAGAGAAGATGGAGGCGGCTGACGAGCCGAGAGCGGCGAAGTGGCACAGCTTACACAGCGCGCTGCCTAGGTAGGCCTCGGAGAACATGCCGGTGATGCGTGCTGGGATGACGAAGACTGCGATGGAGGCACGCGCCAACACCAGCGACAGCAGGTACAGGTTCGACGTGTTGCCACGCAGCTTGGGACTGCGAGCGATCACCATGGCAACCATGATGTTGCCGATGAGGATGATGATGATGATGAGCGAGTAGAGCGTCACAAAGATGAAGACCTGTGGAGGGAGTGATGTGTTTGTGAGTTGTGTTTGTTATGCGTATGTGAAGAAATTGAATACTATATATCTTGTGAGGTTTTTTTGTAAGGACAAAGATTTGTTTGTTTGTTAGAAATACTAAATTTGTAATAATTTATTTTGGATTGACTACTTCTATTGAAGATATAGACATGTTGGTTATAGACATATGCTACCTTCTTCTCCATTTTTGACAGAGACATTTGCTACCTTCTTTTCCATTATTCTCATAAACATATGTTATCTTCACCATTTCTGTTATAGACATATACTACCTTATTCTTGATTTTTGTTATAGACATATGCTACCTACTTCTATATTTCTCTCATAGACATGGATTACCTTTTTCATTTCTCTTTTATACACATGCTACCTTCACCTCCATGTTTGTAATAGATATTGACTACCTTCTTTTCTATTTCTCTTATAGACATTCTACCTTCTGCTTTACATCCGTTAGAGATATGAGCTGCCTTCTTCTCTATTTCTGTTATAGACATGGGTTACCTTATCCATTTCTGTCATAGACATGGGCTACCTAATTCTCCATTTCTCTTATTGACATATGCTACCTGCTTCATTTCTGTCATAGACATGGGTTACCTTCTCCCTTTCTGTTATAGACATGAGTTACGTTCTCCATTTTGGCTATGGACATTTTTGTTATTAACTTTTGATAAATATGCTTATTCTGTTGAATAAGTTGTTGTCACTGCTGAAATACTGGTCTTCAAGCCATTTTTCAATTCGGGATTAATTACCGAAAAATGGTATAGAGAGTAAGGTATAAAGCGAGGAACTAACAGTAGCTGTTGAGTACACGGTTTGCAATGGAATTCTGATAGCTACCCACAAGTTTCACACCAATAAGGCAGGAGTAGTGTCATATGACCACACAAATATTAGTCAAATCGATGTGAATATGTTCATGGTATTGTCATGGGGGTGATGACAATAGGAAATATTGTGCCTAGAGCGGGGCCCGAACCCACATCTCTTTGCATTCCGGGCCAGTGTGCTAACCATTACACCACCTAGGCTCCCTGATATCAACACACTACCCATGCCTACCTGTCTATGCCGCTCCTTGCCTGAGAAGTCAGTGCAGACCACTACACTCGTCCCCCCTGGAATTGTAAGTCTTTTAATGCTTACAATTACATACATACAGGCAATGCACTAACACATATATACACAGGGTAGGTTCAACAACTATACAGCACATAGCTTGTACAGGATCCTGGTCATGGCGCCAGTGTCATGGGGGTGATGAAAATGGGAAATATTGCGCCTAGAGCGGGACTCGAACCCACATCTCTTTGCATTCCGGGCCAGTGTGCTAACCATTACACCACCTAGGCTCCCTGATATCAAAACACTCCCCACGCCTACCTGTCTATGTGGTTACTTGCCTGAGAGGTCAGTGCAGACCACTACAGTATTAAGAATGTAAGCATTTGGTAAACTATTTATTTGGTAAAGTTGTAATATCTTTCAAGGTACCATATGGTCAGTTGGGGTTCGAGAAGCAGAGTGGACAGGTCAGTTTTATAGGAATATTCTAGTGTTACCCTATTGTGGTAAATTATGTGAGTTTGTTATTTGCAGTTTGTTGGTTTCGTATCGATAGTCACCTGATAACAACATGAGTCCTTCTGTTGGGGTGGGATTCTTAGTAACACAGGACCAGCCATGGTCAGTGAGGCAGTGCGGCCAACGCCAGTGCATTTGGTGTTGAATATTACATTTGTGTTTAGACTGCCACTGTCATTGTAGGTGGTTGCCATGAGCTACCTGATATCCAATTTCTGGTAGAGATATGGACTACCTACTCCATTTCTGTTATAGACATATGGTACATTGTTCTCCATTCTGCTATATGCATATGCTACCTTCTTCTCCATATCTGCTATAGACATAGGGTACCTTCTTCCCAATTTCTGTTATATACCTATGGTACCTTCTTCTCTATTTCTGCTATATACATATGCGTCCTTCTTCTCCATTTCTGCTATAGACATATGCTACATTCTTCTCCATTTCTGCTATAGACATATGGTACCTTCTTCTCCATTTCTGCTAGAGACATATGGTACCTTCTTCTCCATTACTGCTATAGACATATGCTACATTCTTCTCCATTTCTGCTATAGACGTATGGTACATTCTTCTCCATTTCAGCTATACACATATGCTACCTTCTTCTCCATTTCTGCTATAGACATATGGTACCTTCTTCTCTATTTCAGCTATAGACATATGCTACATTCTTCTCCATTTATGCTATAGACGTATGCTACCTTCTTCTCCATTTCTGCTATAGACATATGGTACCTTCTTCTCTATTTCTGTTATAGACATATGGTACCTTCTTCTCCATTACTGCTATAGACATATGCTACAGTCTTCTCCATTTCTGCTATAGATGTATGGTACCTTCTTCTCCATTTCTGCTATATACATATGCTAGCTTCTTCTCCATTTCTGCGATAGACATATGGTACCTTCTTCTCTATTTCTGTTATAGACATATGGTACCTTCTTCTCCATAGCTGCTATAGACATATGCTACATTCTTCTCCATTTCTGCTATAGACATATGCTACATTCTTCTCCATTTCTGCTATAGGCGTATCACACCTTCTTCTCCATTTCTGCTTATATACATATGCTACCTTCTTCTCCATTTCTGCTATAGATGCATGATACCTTCTTCTCCATTTCTGCTTATGTACATATGCTACCTTCTTCTCCATTTCTGCTATAGATGCATGATACCTTCTTCTCCATTTCTGCTATAGATATATGGTACCTTCTTCTCCATTTCTGTTATACATATTTGGTACCTTCTTCTCAATTTCTGCTATAGATATATGGTACCTTTTTCTCTATTTCTGCTATTGATATATGGTACCTTCTTCTCCATTTCTGTTATACACATATGGTACCTGCTTCTCTATTTCTGCTATAGAAATATGCTACCTTCTTCTGCATTTCTGCTATAGACATATGGTACATTCTTCTCCATTTCTGCTATAGACACGTTCTAACTTCTCCACTTGAAGAATTCACATACAAAACCCAATGAATACCAATCCAAAAATTGATATAAACATTGGAATCAACACTTCAAAATGTTGATATTTTTACATTCCTACCTTTTTTTTCCATTGCTACATAATCATATCATCAACAAAAACCTTGAATGATAGTTTTAGTTAGTGGTGATTGCGTAATGCTGTGATAGTGAAAGGGTTCAATTTTTCTTCACGCATAATATGGGATGGAATGACTAACTCAGTTGAGAGCTGGCTTCCCCTTCGGCAGGTAGTGGGTTCGGTTCCTACCCGACCACTGATGTCAACAGTGGGTTTCAGATGCAGAATTTCAGAATTACTGAAAAGAGGTTTTACATGGGCTTTTTGATTCCGTGAACTGTTACTTTATAATCTGCCTTTTCACTTTGTGACCTAGCAGTGTAAACATAGGTTTTTATATTACAAAAACCTTCCTCTAAGGGAGCGCTTGTCTACATTACTCTACTTGATTATTTCAGTGAGGAGCAGCATTATGGCTGACTGACATCCATATTCCCAGCTCCGCACAATTTGCCTCAATTCTAGATTATGTCGCAAATTATTGAGAATACATATTTTCAAAGTATATAACCTAGGAGCAGATATATATATATATATATAGATGTATGGAGAATAAATATTTTCAAAGTATATGATCTAGGAGCAGATATATATATATATATATATATATATACAGTAATAAAACCTCTCTAACCGACCACCTCCACAGATTGACAAATCCCCTATATCGATCGCTTTATGTGGGTCCCAACAATATCATTGTAACCATATTCTACCTTCCTAAGCCGACCACCTCC
Organism: Branchipolynoe longqiensis; assembly: GCA_030323885.1. Taxonomy (NCBI): domain Eukaryota; kingdom Metazoa; phylum Annelida; class Polychaeta; order Phyllodocida; family Polynoidae; genus Branchipolynoe; species Branchipolynoe longqiensis. Next base: position 181,836,144 of record CM059186.1, read on the forward strand.
CTAAATGGACTACTGAAACTTAAAGTCGGTCCCAAGGTCCGTCGATTTAGAGAGGTTTTACTGTATATATAAATGATCTAGATACTTATGAATATATTACCTAGCCATTATTACTGCACAATTTTACTGTCAATCATGTTACATCGCATATGGTGTTATCTGATAATGTTGCCTCATATTGATACAATAACAATTTAATACCTCAGCGGAGCCTGTTTCCGCTTCAGGTTCTGGACCCTCATCTCTTCCTTCAGGTTCACCTGTTGGTTCCCCTTCTGCTGTTCCTTCTGGTTCCCCTTCTGCTGCTACTTCCGCTTTCCTGTTTGGTTCTCCTTCTCCTGTCACCTCCGCTTCGCCCTTCGGTTTCCCTTCTGCTGTCACCTCCGCTTCGCCCTTCGGGTCCCCTTCTGCTGTCACCTCCGCTTTCCCCTCTGGTTCCCCTTCTGCTGTCACCTCCGCCTTCCCCTCTGGTTCCCCTTCTGCTGTCACCTCCGCTTTCCCCTCTGGTTCCCCTTCTGCTGTCACCTCTGCCTTCCCCTCTGGTTCCCCTTCTGCTGTCACCTCCGCTTTCCCCTCTGGTTCCCCTTCTGCTGTCACCTCCGCCTTCCCCTCTGGTTCCACTTCTGCTGTCACTTCTGCTTCCCCTGTCGGTTCTGTCACTGCTCCTTCTGCCGTTCCTTTCGATGTCACCGGTTCCGATGCGCCTTCTCCCTGCACTTCCGGTTCCGGTGCTGCTGTAGTATTGGGCTCCGCTTTAGTTTGAGAGGTCACGGCCTGAATCTGTGGTGACGACAGAGAGACTAGCAGCCACCCCAGTAAGTACACATACATCTGCTGTGTAATCATCGTCTCGCCTCAGTGACCAGATGGCAGTCAAGTAGCGCTACCTATGTATATATAACTATATATATATACATTGATATATATATAGTATAATCTGGGAAATAAATATATTTAAAACACCAAATCTTAATCCACTGTAGCTGACACTGCGAGTAATGTATGTGCGGTTCTTGCTATGTCATTGTGGTTACAGTTGGTTGAACACCACAGCTGAACTGAGCAGCTCCTTCCTGTGTCGTGGCGGCAGGCTCTGTGATTTGAGTGAGTATATGGATTGGCAGCATGTACCGGCCGAAGTGAGTTGGGGCCAGGGACACTTCGGGTTGTGCCAAGCAACGCATTCCGCTAGCCCTGAGCAACTCTAAGCAGCACACTACTTTATTTGGCGGTATTCAATTCAACTTCAGGGTACTCAAATTGGGGTTGGTTTCTTTTGGGCGGGAGTTGGTTAATTTGTTTATTCCATCTATAGCCAGCCCTATAACACTGGTACCATGACCACAGTAGTTGGATGGTTGGTTGTTGTTTTACGTCCTAGCAACATCTAAGAACTGCAATTTTAATGAATTGGCTGGCACACTCAAAGAAATAAACAGTGCCAAATTTCTGGATATGAGGGACCCCAACCTATGTTAGGATATGCTAAAACAACAATCACTATTGCAGCTGACAGGCACTGTCCCCTAACAGAGAGCACCACCAGAATCACCATGGGAGGTTACCTTATTGACAAACTATTATGGCATTAAAAGGATAGAATTACTTTATCCAAAGATTGAGAAAACAAAAGATCCAGGGGATGAATTCATAGCTAAATGTATTGTCAGAAAGGCTAGGAGTGAGGGAAGGAAAGCCAAAGCAAGGTATTATCAAGTCCAGATAGACAAATATAAACAGAATGCCAGAAAATGTTGTTAGGAAATAAACCAAATTGAACCTAAAAACTTGCAAGTGAAGAGACTGGTATTAAAATCCCAGATGAATTATTAGCAGAGGAAATCAATAACTCTTGTATAGATATAGGTGAGAAACTAGCCAATAAATTCAAGCAGAAGGATGATCAACACAAAACCTTCCATGCCAAACTAAATAAACAAAAGTATGACCTCCTGGAAACCACCCAGGGCGAAATCCTTGATAGAACTAACAAAATATCGATCTACAAATCATCAGGAATGAAGGACATCAGTACCACTTTGATAAAACGGCTAATGGCACTGACACGTTACGATGCCTCACGCAAGGGTGTGGCCAATGGTTAAAATCACTTTCAAATGTCGAGATGTGTCAAACTTTTCAGCACGGGGGGTGCGTGGGGGGGGGGGGGGGGGGGGGAGCAGTTGGACGTAACATACAGTGTACACAACATAAGGAATGTATGCAGAACGTATGTCCGACCTATTGCTAGCATATGGCTATCGTATGTATGTTAGCGTATACATACTCTATGCACAACGTGATGAATGTATGATGAATGTATGCAGAATGTATGTCCGACCTATTGCTAGCATGTGTCAGTGTATGAGAGCCTATAATATAACGTAGCAGAGTGTATGGCCAACATATGTCCAACGTATGGCGAAAGTGCGTCCCACCGAAAAACCCTCGCAATACGCTCATGGTACGCTTGGGGAATTCCGGTGAATGGTAAATACGTAATTCAATCACCAGAAGTACGCCTGATATGTTACATATGTCAAGACATGGAGGAGGAACGTAAAACGTACGTTATACATACATTAGAGGTATGTTATCCATATCTTGTCTACACATTGTCAATATGCAGACTGTAAATTTCCACTGGCTCTCGGTCCGACTGATGTAGGTCAACGTAGTCCTACATATGAATAATGTTTGTCTAACATACATCTAACATACATCAACATATGTCTAACGTAAGCATAATGTACACCCAATGTAAGAGCCACACGTTGTTGAACGTCAAAAGTTGTGTGCATGCACAAAACTTTCGCGACCCCTTGAAGTGTGATACCATACAATGACAAACATCAACATACATCGATGTATACCAACGTATGCATAACAAATGCGTAGCGTTTGAGTAATGCATATCGACGTACACTGACGTATTGCCGCTAAATCATCTACGTTGGTGCACACTTGCCCGATGCATCATAGTGTGACAGGGCTATAACACACTGTGGTAATTTATTCTTGATGTTCAACTAACCTGAAGCGATGCTCTTTGAGTAGTGGGGCCGACATTCCAATAAAAATGGGTTATTCCTCCTAAAAAGAAACATCAGGATGGTTCTAATATAAGAACTACTCCTGTGTTAATTATAAACATCCGTCGACCAATGTGAGAAATAAATCTTTAACAGTGAACATGCACTGGTAAGGAGTTCCCAATATCGATGTTAAACCAAATTCTTTATAATGTTTTAGTTCTGTGTGTGTGTTAGCCATGTTAGCTACAAATAGTCCATGTGACAGACCAAATTTCATTACCAATTTGGTGAACAGTTCCTACTATAACTTTTGGTTAGCCTGATATCTGAAGTGTCCAAAATCAGTTGATGGACTTCCGGGTCACTTTGCCAAATGCCCTTTTGGTGGCCATCTTTAAAGATGGCCAGCGTTATTTCATGGAAATAGAGAGAATCAAGAAAACTTGCATAACTTCTCACCAGAATTACCTATCAACATGCAAAATGGCTTAAATGTTGCTAATAACATTTTGCTTCCGGCAATATATGATTATTCATATTTGGTTATTATTATCTGTTAAAGAATTATAGATTTCTTTTATAAAAAGTCACATTTTTCACTTTTTTTCATGATATATGTTAATAAGTTGTACGCCAATTCATGCCAGGATTCATAGTGGTCACATTATATGTTGGATCATATAGGGGGGTTTATTAGGCATCCATAACAAGTGTTATATTAGATAGATTTCAAATTTATTTGATTCCATAGACACATATTTAACATCATACTATAATAGCCTTTTTCACCAGTTTGGGGTAGGGGTAATACTACATCTCCAGCAATCCACGATATGTCCGCTTAGCAATTGAATAACCATGTTTATTATAGGTACACAAGCATAATAAGTTGTGTTATTATGCATTTGCCTTCGTGTTTAATTACTATAGACTGTTTCCAGTGCAAAAAGTAGCAGAATTGACCTTGACCTTTAATAAAAAATGTGCCTTAAGGCTGAAAATCAATAAACGTGATAACACATTATTGGTGCTGTTACAAATGCTCTGGACTTGTCTCTAAGCAGTTTTCAATTAACCATGCCACAATCTGGACCTACATTACAAATATTCTACTTACTCGAATGGTAGACCTATGTCTAAAGGTTGTTCATTTTGCTATGTAAACTCAGCATATATCTATATGCTCTTACTGTTGAACCTGATTTTTCAATCGTCGTCACTGTGGCTGTCACTATCATCCATATTGTTTGATTGGTCCTCATCCTCTTCTTGCATATTAGCACAGTTCAGTAATCTGCACGCATTGGTGGAGTGGAATCCATTTGCTACACAAGGACAGTCTTCATTGCAATGTCTAGGGCATTTACAGGACATCAATTCAAGAACAACATCTGGAGCTGGTGCTCCTGTGAGCCAGCATATTGCTAGTTGTCCTTCTACTACATTCCACCCATGTCCATCAGTTGGGCTTGGTATCTTGGGTGAGCTCTGTAGACTTCTTCTCCAGATGCCAGCTTGGTAATTAGCTTGATTTGTGTGCTGTCTTAATGCATCTTTGCATGGGGGGAGCTGTCCAGATGAAATATCACCTTTTCTTGATCGGAACATTTCATACCTGAGTTTGTTGACGTCTTTAATATTTGTATTCAAACTATACATGCTACAAGTGAATGCTTGTAGGGTTTGGAACATATCTTCTGTAACATGCCATTCCTGCCCAAAGGCTGTGAACAGTTCTCTGTACTCCTGGTTTTTGCAGATCAAATTGACAGCTTTGACCTTGCCCTGCCCAGCGAAGGAGCTGATGGAATCGCAACCTGTATATGCATGGGCACCAATCAATGCAGTGCATACATCCTTGCTGAGTATTGTCCCTAGCCTTGATATATCTATCAGTCTCATTGCATTCTTTTTTCCTCTTCTCAATAGGATCCTTGTATCTATTTGCAAGTGGAGGGAGAGGAGGATTACGAAGATGTCAGTGTCTTCAGAAATCACCACAACCTTGCGAAAGTTTGCAGCTGCATGTTTTGTGTGGACCATCATCCTCGTATCGGCTTCTTCATGTGTGGATCTAAGCTCAACGATCTGCATCACATCATCCTTTGTTATCCTGAAACATCTTTCATCCGAGGTTACCATCAGTATGATCTTGCCAAGTTTGTCCCTCCTGCGCATTTCTTTCCAATTCTCTGCCAGGAATGCGGTGAGCTTGGCTTTGCTTTCTGTACTAGCCAAGATCCGTTTCCAGTTCTTGATTCGGTGTCCTGGTTTTATCTGGTTGAACACGATTCCATGCCGTGAACCACGGTTTGTCCGCTCGGCAGTCTTAATTGATTGCTCTTGGTAGATGTCAAACACTACATCAATTCACCCACTACCCCAACCATCATTGAGAACTTTCTTCAGGATTGTATCAGACAGTTCATCAAAGGTCAGATTCTCACCGTGAATCATCTGTACTATTGCCATGGCATCAACAATTGTTGCCCGAGAACCAGGTGGTAACTCAACATTCGCAATTTCTTTCTCGATATGTTTGCCTAATGTTGCTTTCCCTGTTTTTTTCATTGTTCCATCTGGATTTGCTAATGCCCATGGTTTCGGACCCAGGGGATATTCAAACACGTATTTCATATCCAACTTTCTGTTTTGAGCAATCAGTAGCATGTGTCCGAAAACACGATTGTCTGCTTTCAAGATCATCTCTCTGTTCGCACCATCCTTGACAACGTTCTTTGTGTGTAAGGCACTGAATGTTTGTAAATTCAGTTGTTTGATTGCATCATAAAATCCTGACCCTCTCTCCAGCCTTTCCATGTGAATCTTGTAAGCTTCTTCACCCTTGCTGTGAGCTTTGAGCAGATCATTCATTACTACTGATGTTGCTGCAGCACCAGTTGACAGACTCACAAGATCCGACGGTTGATTGGAGAATGGGTTTGTCCAGTTGTTTTCGAGCATATCAACAATAGACATCATATCAGCTTCGTCCCTCTTAACCCTTGATGGTTGGAGGTCAGCCTGACCAAGTTCTTGTTTACTTTGCCCAGATGTTGATACAAGGTCTCGAAGCTGTCGAATAGATTCAGCTCTGTGTTCAGCTGTCAGGTAAAAAGTTGCCAGTGCACTATGTTTTAGGCTAACGCCTTTGGTCCCACCAGCAGTTTGCGTGTCCTTGTTTACAGTCTCCTCCACAGTCTGGTCAATGGCAATCTTGGCAAAAGGGTTTGCTTGCCTAAGTTGAACAGAGAACCCACCATTTAGAAAATGAGCATAGAGGTCTGGACGTGTCTCTTCTAATTGTGTCATCTGCGCATAGTACAGTGGTAAGTAGCGAGAGTAATTGGTCTTGTCCATTGTAAAGCACCAAGGAATCATGTCCTTGATACTTGCTAAAGGCAGGTACCAATTGCCTTCATGATCAGCTCGAATCAGTCCCAGCAGTATATCTACCATGTCAAGATACATCATCCAAAATGCTGCCAAGTGCCCACTCTCATGCCGCAGAAGATCCAAGTAACAATGTAACAGATGTAGAATACTCCTGCATGACTCACCATTTCTACTAGTTTCAAGGGTGGCCGCACAAGTATCATCATGCATAGCCATCACCACACGCAAATTTTCATCTAATTGTGGCAGGTCACTCATGTGGTTAATTTCAAACCATTCAACAAATCCTCTCCATACAAGTCGCATCAGTGCTTCATATGTCAGCTTGTGAAGACGAACACCTCTATTGTTCTGCTTTCCATCTAGAACTTTATCAATAGACCTCTCAGATATCACCCCAGATTCAACAGCAAGGTCTCGAAGTCCTGCATCACGGAATAGTTTCCCAATGATTGACAACATATTACAAATAATATGGAAGTTGCCCATCATCAGCAGGATTTTCTCGAACCTAAGTTGTTGTTTCCAAGCAACCTCTGTTGCTTTAGCAAACAGAGCCTGGTCTATTACAACGGCAATCATGTCTAGGCCTAGGTGCTGCTGAATGGAGATTGACTGAGAAAGGATCTCTTGCACAGTCGACAGTTCTGTTGCTGGTGCATTGATTGTAGGTAAGTATCCAACCGTATCAGCCTTGACTGTTACATCATCTCTGGTTTTTATGTTGAACCCTGTCCAAGAGCTGACCATCTGGTTCACAGTGTCGTGAAGTCAGGTGATCACCCATAGGACATTTTTCTGCCTGGCCCTTTCAGTTGCATTGCTTAGAGGTATGGACGTGTTGGCAAACTTCAATGGTGGAGGACCTTCCCTCTTGGCAGAGATGTAAATAGGTAGATGCTGCTCAGACAGTTCTAAGGTGCGCCTTTTCTCCTTTTTGTTAACGGTTGATTTTCTAGCTGGTGCGCATGAATGAGTTTGCAGTTGGACAATAATCCCATTTACACGATGGGATGTGGCTGCCCCACTCAGTGTTTCCTCCAGCCTATCAATGTTGTCAAAGGCAAGCACAGTAGGGATGCATGGGTGTGCCCATGAAGGAATGGCTGGTTTGTTTTCATCTACACTGTTCATCTTTTCGATGCGCAAGGCTGTGTCTATCTCCTGTAATTGTGTATACGAACATGCATGACCAAGGCGGTTCAATGTCTTAATGAGTTCAACATTGCCAGTTAAAGTTTTGATAGCCCATGGAAGGAGGATATGTTTTGGAGTCAAGACTCGAGCATTTGTAACAGCGCTAATGATGTCCTGACCAAATGAGAATGACAGCCGGTGGACCTTGTCAGAGGTAACAGACTGACAACCACCAAGAGCACCTCTAAGAAGTGAACAAGACAATCAGGAAGTTGAATATAACTTTCAGTCAACTCCTGTGGATTCGGTGGCCAGGCCTGCTCTTTGATACCTTCTGTGATTTTATCTCGCAAGATTTGAGCAACCTGGACAATCAGTTGTTCACATTGTTGGATGTGTATGTAAGTGTCAAGTTTGTCCTTCAAGTTTATAAAATCACAAGAAATAGAATCTGCTGAAAGGTTGTGTGGTCTAACATAAACATTATTACTAGTACCAGCAGAGAAAAAGTGCAAAGTGTCACCAAATTGTGACTCAAGGTTTCTATGGATATGGGTTTTAGTTGATTGTCTAATGTCTTCCACACCTTCATCCCGCATAAGGGATACTAGCTTTGAAGTAATTTTTACCAGTGGTACAATACGAGGGTTTGAAAACAGGTTGATACGGATAAACTTGTACAACAGTTGCAATGATGTAGTCTCTGCAGTTTTGTAGTCATCATTCTTGTCAGTCTCCATAGAATCATCTGTGGCAGTTTGCTTTTGTAACTTGGTGTACTTTTTGTAACATGACACATGGTAACATGCCTCAGCTGCCACTATTTCTCTTGAAGTTATCGCAAGAATTTGTGGGTCACCTTTTACAGTTGCAACAGACCTGAGTGTTGTGTCAGCATAGAGATCTTTTGCCTGAATCAGGCTTTCTCGAGTAGATGTTCCTTTTAAACACTTGTTAGTTCATTCGCAGAAGATACACATCCGATCATATACACGTGTAGTTTTTTATGCCCCTTGACGTAATGATCGTCTTGGCTGTGCAAATTCCTTTCCACTCTCACCAGCAAGTTTCTTAAGCTTGGTCAGTTCCTTTTTGTGCGCGAAATTCGATCTGCATTCACAGTGATAGAATACATCTGGTACGGTATTTGGATTGTCCACTTTCAAAATTCTGAAGGTCGCGGTTCAATTTGAAGGTCGGTCGCAAATCGGAAACATGTTAATATTATTTTTATTTTTTCAATAAAAATGTTGAGACTTGCATTTGAAATTGAAGGCCGGTTGGGAATCGGAAACAGAGGTATTTTTTTACGCCTTGTGGAAGGCCAACATGGATTGTCACTATTTCAGATTCACAGCCAATCATAAATCACAATCTTCCATCTGACTAACCACCCCTCCCACCCCCCCTCCCACCCTCCTTCAGCCACATTGTGATATTATCATCCAATAATGACATGTCTGAAGCATCTGCTACATACAGGACATAATCAATGAAGGCCCATGTAGAACTAACTGTGCAACTACCAGCAAACCGTGTAGTGACAATGCACAACTTTTAACATCCATGTACGTTATGTATACCATTTACACAAGCTAGGTAGAGCAACATGCAACAGGCGTTATACTTAATATACATTGTTTTTAGAATGGTCAAGACTGCTTCAGAATACTTACAGTTTTACAGTGTCCTGATATTTTGACAATGCCCAACACTATAGCCAAGCCATGACGGAAATGATACAAAACATATGATAGCCATCCATGTGCTACTTTCACTTTCACTTTGAATTGACTGTTCAGTGGGGTGGCGCCACCAATGTGTGTTGTGGTAGGTAATTAGATCAACTGAAACTTACATTACTAATCTCTGTTCCACCAAAGTTGAGCTCGATTTCTAAGGGCCTGTCAGGGAGGTAATTGTGTCTTTGATCCCTTGAAGCTACTCAAGCCACTTAATCATGAACTAGTAGGGGAATGGCATTTCATTCATGGCTCGTACCAGTAGGCCTACTCAATTTTTAAGTTGGTTCATTTTCTGGAATGACATAAAAAATCATTGTCAGATTTCATGTTTGGTTTAGTTCTGGTATGATTGAGTTTACTTAGTTTCTTTCATAGCTCATGACAGTTGCTAGTAGGCCTGCCTATAACAGAAAAAAGGGGGTGCTCCCCTCAAGCTCAACTTCAGGAGTAGTAATGAATGAGAACAAAGTAAAGTACAAATAGTAATGAATGACATTGTTATAAAATGTAACTGTTAGGGCGAGGTACTGGGATTCCTGCAAATAGTTTTTACCCCTACCCCAAACTGGTAAAAAAAAGGTTACAATGTTAAAAACGTGCCTATGGAATCAAATAAAGTTGAAATCTATCAATATAACACTTCTTCTGGATGGCTAATAAACCCCTCTATATGATCCAACATATAATTTGACCAAAATGAATTCTGGCATGAATTGGCAGACAACTTATTAACATAGATCGTGAAAAAAACGTGAAACATGTGACTTTCTTTTTAGAAATCTTTAATTTTTGAACAGATAATAATAACCAAATATTACAAATCATACATTGCTAAATGCAGAATGTTATTAGGAACATTTCAAGCCATTTTGCATGTTGATAGGTCATTCTGGTGAGAAGTTATGCAAGTTTTCTTGATTCTCTTCATTTCCATGAAATAACGGTGGCCATCTTTAAAGATGGCCACCAAAAGGGCATTTGGCAAAGTGACCCGGAAGTCCATCAACTGATTTTGGACACTTCGGATATCAGGCTAACCAAAAATCATAGTAGGATCTGTTCACCAAATTGGTAATGAGTCCTAAAATTGTTAGGTCTGGCACATCGACTAAAAGACCTTATAAACTATATAAACGATTTGCAAAGAAATGAAGAACATGTCAAAAAGGAGCTGAATAACTATGTTTAATGACATCCCGAGACTGGGTCTGCAAGCCCAACATGAGTGAGGTAAAGTAAGGTGTAAGTAATTGTAGTTACTTCGGTCTAGTATGTGATAGTGGGGTGTGTGGGCAGGGAAAGGCTGTTCTCTGCAGTGCCAGAGGAGGACTGCTGGTGTTGGCAACCATCGAGTGGGAGATTTGCGTAAGCAGGAATAGATGGTGACTCAGAGCACTCTGATTGGCTGGGGATAGCCTTCTGAGCTGAGAATCCAGAAGCAGGATGTAGGAAGTTGCTAGGATAGCATCCTCCATCCCCCAGCGAATCAGCTGCAACTCTCGCCTGTTGCCTATGTATGGGGCACAATCGTAATACATTGTTTGTACTTGATTATACAAATATAATTGCTTTGCGCAAGCATGCGCAATACATTGTATTTATTGTGCTTTTCATGTAGTGAATGTAAATGATTAGTTAATATTTCCCATTTTCATCACTCCGTTGATAGTAGTATATAATATAAGCCAATTTCTCCCATTTACCGGGCGTGGTGGCCGAGTCGGTAGAGCGCAGACTTCCCATGCGAGAGATCGAGTCCAACCAATGACTTATAAAATTTACTATTTTTGCTCACTAGTTTTGTGCTTGGTATTACTAGGAGAGTGGAAGAACTGGTTAGCTCAGTGTCAGGATAATGTGACTGGGTGGCATATCCGGTCATAATGCTAGGGGTCTGATTTCCCTGTGGGGCAGCACTATAAAGTCACTATGAGTGTGCACTGTCACAATTCAGTACTCGCACTGTTATGACCTTAGATGTTGCCAAGACGTAAAGCTCCAACAATCAAGCAACCATTTCGCCTATGATCGCCTCGGATTCGGTCACCCTTGAATAATAATAATAATAATAATAATAATAATAATAATAAAATATTATTTCCAAATGACCATTGTACATACAAGTTTATATTAATATCAGTAATGTTTCAAATGAAAAAAAGGAGAAAGCAGAAGTACAATGCTTATGAGGCTCTCTTCCCTGTTAATAATAGCATATGTACATTTCTAATATTGTACAAAATAATAAATAATAATAAAAACTAAATAATGAAGGCGACAGATCAGCCATGTTGAGTCTACGTCACCACCTGCAGTGCACTTCAGAACGTTGTCAGTGTAGTTGTGAGGACTGCATGCGGCCACCTTCCTCCTCCAGAAGGTAGAATCATTGACACCATTAATCAGTTATAGGCATACTTGGTGGTGTGATGAAAGGAATAGTACTGGGCAGCTAAATGGATGGAACCTTATCTGTCATTAGGATGGATTAATTAGAAAGAAAGTAAATGACAATTCTAGGAAATAATGAGACGAAAAGGTTCTAATCCAACACAACCACTCCTCCTTCGCTTCCATCTGCAAACAAAATAGACCAATAAGAAAATAAACAACAAAAGAGTAGAATTTCTTTTGTTTAAATATATATCATTTGGCTTCGTTGATGGACTTGATCGATATTTTACTCATGTAATGTTTGTTTGTTGTTGTGTTACGTCCTAGCAACAGCTAAGGTCATATCAGGAAGGGTACCGACTTGTGACAGTGCGCACTCATGGCGACTTGATAGTGCTGTCCCACTGGGAAACCAGGCGGCCACCACCATGACCTGGTGCCATGACCACTCAGTCACATTATCCTGACACTGAGCACACCAGTCACACTCATGTAATATATTGTGCAAACAGAAAGAGGGAAAAGCTATGGAATAGATATAACTTGGTGTTAAACGCCCAACATCAATAGAAGACCTGAAAATATATTAATTATATCATCATTGCTCACACAGCCTCACCATCAATATGGCCATAGCTGCCGACATGACGTAAAACCTCAAATTCAGTCACTCCCAATATGTTGGCATGTTCTCCCAGTCAAATCAAACACAATAACCAAACGGGATGGCCGAATAAGTTACCCTTGTTGGTAGACGATGGGGTCGTGGGTTTGAACCCGGGTCGAATCAAACCAATGACTTTAACATGTATACTTCCTAGCCAGGTGCACGGCATTAATAGGATAGGGCAAGGAGCAGTGGAATGAAGGAGACCAATCATCCGCGATTGAAATGTCCCCTGCTTAAACAACTAATGTACCAAAGAAATGCTATAAGCCACTGCCCTGGGCTTTATTGTGGCTGAACAAATGAGTTCAACACATTATGAAATCCCGTACTTGCGGGCGCCCGCACTATATATGCGGGTTACAGAACGCTATTGATGGCCGATTCCGTTAGGTCGTACGCGGAGGTTATGGTTACTGTCATTATGTTCTCTCATAGCAGTAGTTGTACTGCTCAACAAGGCTATACTGCCCTGATATCCTGTTTAGTGAGTACGGTTCATAACTCTCCTTCCCTCCCTTATATCTTCTATGAATTATACATTAGAGCTTACCCCATAGTAGACACAACACACGACACAACACGCAATCCAAGTTCAGCACCAGGCAGCAGAAGAGTGGATAGATAAGAAATGATCCTGAATGCTTAGTTTTATTCACTTATATATTGTGTTCAGATACATACGACAGTGGATGTTATAGACCTCCTTATTGGCTATTACACTCATGCACACCAGTCATTCCTCTCCCGCATGATCTCTCCCTAACATAGTTCACCATTGGCTGCCTTACGGACTCACCCCCCTCCCAGCCAACCCCAGCCACCACCTAGCCATCGTGGGATCACCACATAACATGCCGGTGACAATGTGGCTGGGCGAGATAAGGGGGAGGGATTTCTGCTTAAAGGGGCACTTCTTCCCTCCCCCGGTGTGAGCATTATAAAGGGAGTACTGTTTCTCATTTCGCCATCTTGATACTCAATGCATACTTAATCGGAGACATGGCCACCTGACACTGTTATTCGAACCATACACATCTTTTCCACCCACCCTCCTTATTAGTGCCTTTTTTATTTTCTTGATTCAACTGTACTCTCTCCAATTCAAATATTGCCGCGCACCAGGCTAGACAGAAGTAAGTAACACTTTTGTAACCGTTTGATTTTTGTTCGGTCAGGAATCGAACCCACGACCTCCCGTACAGGAAGCAAGCGGGTCTACCCACTCGGCCACCCCATTTAATCTTATGTATTCAGCTATAGTTCTACTTCTCATGATAATTCCTGTATCATCACTGCTCCCCGTTCATTTCCCTAAGTGCACAGGAAGACAAATATCGATTTTGTTTACAATGCTTACTTATTTACTTACGCCTAACGCCCAACTTTGGGCATAGGCCACGAACAAGGGCTCTCCAGTTATCCCGGTCCTGGGCCATCTTCTCCAGCTGTCTCCAAGTTTACAATGCAGTGCTACGCAATTCGGTAATTTAGTCTTTTCATAATACAAGGTTTGTTTGAGTTAGATACCTTACTGTATTTAATAATGTATTATGTGGTACTTCTTCAATTATAATGCGACGCTAAGTTCATTAATATAAGCATGTGCCCAGACTACAGAGTGGTCATTGAATACAGTCCCCCCCCCCCCAAGAATGACGAGGGTGCAGGACTTGGTGTACAATACACCATTGTGAATCCATACAATACACCATTGTGAGTCCATAGCAACCACTGACAATCATGTTACTGTGGAGGTTGTGGGAGGTTTTCGTAGATCATTTTGGCTAAAGTTATTTATTCCTTTGAATAAAGTCCTTCTCTCAGGGTTGGTTGGTTGGTTGTTGCAAGTTTATGTTCTGGAAACATCTAAGGTCATATCCGGGCGGGTTCCGACTTGTGACAGTGCACACTCATGGTGGTTATATAGTGCTGCCCGACTGGGAGACCTGGCTGCAAACACCATTACCTGATATCCCACTCAGCCGCATTATCCTGACACTGAGCAAACCAGTCCTTGCACTATCCTAATAATGCCGAACGCCAGGCTAGGGAGAAACCGGTATCAAAGTTTAAATCATCGGTTTGACTCGACCAGGGTTCGAACTCGATTCACCAAAGCGGGACACGGTCGCCCAACTCATTCGGTCATCCCGTCTGGTCTTCCGTCAGGGCTGAGGCACTGATCTTCCAACCATTATTGGTAATTATTTACTTCTTTTTTTTCAAACAAATTCTTTTTAATTCTTCACTAAAATGAAAATTATAATAAATAGCGAAAATAACAGCTTTTCATAATATAATGAGTGAAGCTTAGTGTAGCCGGATAGGCTTAGTTATATTTGTTATCCCGTCCTGATATGACCGTATATGTTGCTAGGACATAAAACCTCGTTTCTCAACGACTTGTACAGCAGTAGTTTCACTCGGTTCATTGTGTATTCCTACCCACTCAATACTGCTAATTGGTGTTCTCCATTTCACTTTTAGGTTATATTTATTGGTGTTTTGCTTCCTAACAACAGCAGTGATTACAACAGGACGGGATAAAACATGCACTCGGGGAAACTTCCTAGTGCTGCCTTAATTACATACCATGCCGCCCGTACCAAGCCCCGATATCTCATTCAATCATAATTATCTGATACAGAGCTACCCATTTATTGCCCTATGCTCATCATCTCAAGCATCAGACTAGATAGCGAAGAGTATCAATTTTTGTGTATGTCATTGATTTGACTCAGCCAGGGTTCGAACCCAGTTCTTGCGTTATTCTGGTAAAGCGAAGCGCCATCCAAGGTAGCGATGAATAACTATTTGATGGAAAAAAATCACTAATTTCTACGCTACTTAGCCTTCATCTGAAATAAATGTATAAGCATTCGAATTGTATCCTTTAATGAGGACAAGATGAAAATAAGCATAGAAATGAACATAGAATTACAATGACTGCCCTCTGGACTATTTGTGTGAAATTATTTATATGAGCCTTGCTAATGTCTCCTGTAATGAGAAGGTGGTTAACAAATATATAAAAATAAGAATGGCTGCATCATGTAGCCTTCGTGTAAAATAAATTACATGATCCTTCCTCTTGTCTCCTCCAAAGACCTTTGGGGGATTTACCTCCTAGGAACATCTAAGGTAATATGATCAGGACGGAGACCAGAATGAAGAAGTGGCAATTGGCGCCCCATATGCAGAAAACCGGAAAGGCTGACGTCATCAACAACTGCATTATTCTCCTTAACGACCTGGACCTACTAAATGTATTGAAAGCAACGCACACTTAAATTCGCCAAGGCGAGAGGTAGTGGTGGACGCTTTGTTTATACAATTGTAAGGCTCTGATCATGGGTCCATTCAGTACCTGCTCATTTAATATTCATCTAACCACTAAATGGTCCACAATTTCAAAATGTGGACATGCCCCTGGCTAATAGGTGATATTCAGTAGCCTAGAGAAAGCAGACATTATGGCCGCAGTGCTGTACAATTGTAGATAAGAACAAAACTTTCTTTTAAAATGAGCGAAAAATAGCTAGAAAAAGGGTGCAGTAGTGGTCAGTCGGAAGCGCTGTTGCAGACTGACTCCCTTGTGCTGTGTGGCGCCGGGCTCCGGTCGCTGGAGTGATCTGATTGGCTTAGGTGTTTTGTGTTTTGATTGGTCATGGGAGTGTGAGGTGGATTCGGAGCTCCTTTCTCACCTCTCCACCGTGCCCAGCAATGAGTCCGAATGAACGACCCCGCTCATTCCCGACCAGTGCTGTACAATTGTAGATAAGGACAAAACTCTGTTTTAAAATGAGCTAAAAATAGCACTCATTTGTTATATGACATCACTCACTCTTTTCATACCATCTTTCTATTATAAGGCCACACAATAAAAATTAAATTTCCACATTAATGAGGTAAAAAAGTGTTTGTTTTACTGGTGGATTCTTGTATCGTTCAGTGTGTTGTTTTTTAGCTAGCTTATTAACGTGGCAAGTTTTCACTTCTGTACATAACCGATCATTGGTTTTTTGTTTTTTTAGTTTTTTGGGATCCACGTTACACAGGAGGTTATAATTGCATAACAATATCATTATTCAACATTTTCGTGTGCCTCACAGATCATGTATTGTTTTTTTGCGTGTTTGTTGTTGTTGTTTCATTTTGTTTTAGCACCGCGGTTAGAGAGTGCATTATAATTGCGGATCAGTATCAATTATTTAACATGTCCATGTGCCTCACAGATCATGTAGTGTTTTTTGTGTGTTTTTTGTTGTTGTTTTATTTAGTTTTGGCATCCATGTTACACAGGGCATTATAATTGTATAGCAATATCAAATATTTAACATTTCCATGTGCCTCACAGATCATGTAGTGTTTTTTTGCGTGTTTTTTGTTGTTGTTTTATTTAGCTTTGGCATCCATGTTACACAGGGCATTATAATTGTATAGCAATATCAAATATTTAACATTTCCATGTGCCTCACAGATCATGTAGTGTTTTTTTGCGTGTTTTTTGTTGTTGTTTTATTTTGTTTTGGCATCCCGGTTAGAGAGTGCATTATAATTCAACAACGCGGGACACAAATTGGTATATAGTGGTAAGTTGTTTAGATTTTCTTGTTGATCGTATTCTCGGTTACAGACTTCGGATGTCATTCTGGTCAAATGTCTTTTGTTTAGCTTTGTACCATGTGCTCAGCCCTGTCTGATATGAGATCGGTGGGTGGGATGGCTGAGAAAAGGGGGGAAGCTTCAGTGTTGGGGCGGACTGGTCGGTGTCAGCTACTGAGGGCTCCGCCATTGGCCAGTGCTTGCCCAATCCACTAGGTGGCAGCATATTGGGAAGGTGGTGGTCTCGGTCGTAGTGTCGGTGTCGCTAGTGTCGGGCCATAGAGACAAGGGTGAGGTGATTCGATCCCGCATCCCGAATTTCCCATGTTGCCGCCACATCATGCACAATTCAACTACGTTGGGGCACAAATTAGTATATAGTGGTAATTTATTTCGATTTTGTTGTTGATGGTATTCTTGGTTACAGTCTTCGGATGTCATTCTGGTCAAATGTTTGTTGTTAACTTTGTACCACGCGCTCAGCCAAAAGTAGTGGGTTGCGTGTTGGGGCAGGCCCAGATCGCCTCACGCGGGTTGTACCAATGAACTGCTGAGAAAGTCCACGTCCCAAACATCTGGATGTCGCCAAGGTTCGAGCCAAGTGCGGCACAGGCTTGGGCGCCTCCAAGGCGAAGGCTGTGGAGGGTAACCGATTGAGGGGCAGGGTGCCCTGTTGTTGCGAGAGCGAGCCTGATCGTGGCAAGCAGCACGAAGGGGCAAAGGGGCGATGCGGTGAAGGGGTGAAGGGGCGAAGGGGCGTGCCCAGGATAGTAAGGACGGAGGGGCCTCATAGAGGTGGCGGGATGTGCATCACGTAGTCCAACCATGCCCCCACTGGGTAGTAAGGGGAACCCGGTATAGCCGCCACGGCAATGTCTGTGTGCTCACCAATCTTCCATCGAGTCTAGGTGGAGGAGATGGGGACATTCATGGCAGTATGTGTGAGGGTGACGTCCTTGGCCCGTAGCACGTGACCGTGTGGCCAGGTCTGTAGATTCGAGGAGATTGGACTGGTGTATGATCGTGAAGTACACCATCAGGGTGGCTGCTGTCAAAACCCTGCCGTTAGGCCCGCCAGTTGTGAAGAACAGCTTCCCTGTCAATCTCTACTGAAGTCAAGTACTTAGGACACTTTATGACTGATGACTTTAGAGATGACAGGGATATTAATAGACAGTGTCGCAAGTTATATGCTCAGGGAAATATCCTCATCAGGAAATTTCATATGTGTACAGCTGATGTCAAGCAAAATTTATTTAGAACTTTCTGTACTCCCTTGTATACTGCCCAAATTTGATGGAACTATAGAATGTATAGCATTAGAAAACTGAATGTAGCCTAAAATCACATTATGAGGTTATTACTCTGACTAGCTAGGTATCACAGTGCTAGTCAGTTGTTTGCCAATATTGATGTGCCAGCCTTCCAGGCTATGTACTGTCACAAGTCGGTACCCATCCTTATATGAGTTTGCCAGGATGTAAAACTCCACCAACCATCCACCAACCAATGTAACAGACCAGACGTGATGGCCGAGTGGGTAGGGAGTTTGCCTTCCTTGCGGGAAGTCTTTGGTCTCATCCTGCAGAATGAAAGCATACTCAATTAATTCTTGTCACTAGCTTTTTTTGGCACTCAGCATTATTAGTATTATATAGGGAAAGCCGTAGCTTGGCTTGCATAAGCTGGCTGAGTCATGATACCGGCAGCAGGGTGTTCCAATAGGGCAGCACTATAAAGTCGTCAGGGTTTCTCACCAGGGGTACACAAAAGTCAGTGCCTATCATGAGGTGATATTATTAATAGGTATTTCTACGATTTAAAACCCAATAAATGTTACCCAATCAAATTGTGCATGTTATCGTAACGTGATTAATTTGTGGGGTGGAGGCAGGGGGGCGAAGCAACATGCCGACCCGATACCACCCAGTGTAAAACTAACCACCGGCCACCCACCTCCATGGCACCACCTAGCACCAACATCGGAACTATGCCTCCCGGCTACAGGAGGAGCCAGACCCGAACTTTCCCGCCAAAAACATCAGGTGACCAAAATTCAAACTGAATTGCCTCAATGGCCACACAACTCCTCCAGGCGCCGACCGGACAACTTCCCCACCTTTCTTCACCCACCCACCCACACCTCTAACTAATAACGAGAACGGGAAGGGTTGAGGGTTTGGTTCCGGCCCATATTTGACATCAACAGGGATCGAAGTCCCCAGGGACTGATCAGTATATATGTTTGTTTGTTGTTATTTTACGTCCTAGCAACATCTAAGGTCATATCAGGACTCAGTATATATCCAGACTAGCACCAGAAAATTGATCCGAACCTGAACTGTACATGAAATTGATGAATAAAGAACCATTGTATACTACTTCCTGTCTAGGAAATGATCAATACACCTAAAATCTTATAATTGCAATGTCCGATGATTTTGAGTTTCTGCTATTTTCTCAGAGGGATGCATAACATTAATTGTTATAATACATATTACTTTTGCCGGAGGTAACCTTTATCATAAATAGCTAACTTTAGAGATATTTTAAATGAAAAGATGGAAAATTAATTTTGACAAGCTGGTAAATAAATCTTAAACCATAGGCTTCATCAGGAACAGGCTCTATTAAATTGGCTTAGTATTCCCTTCTATGTAGTAAAAAATGCCTAATAAGTTTACTAGTATGTAAGGTGGACAACTGGGATTAATTCTAGGGAACTGTTTAGGTTTTGAAAATTTGATGTTTTTATCGGGCTAAGTATGTTGCGTGAATATATTTCAAGCAGTAACTGGCAGTAGTAAATCAATCATGATTAATAGACTACACCGCCGTTCCAGCTGCGCGGTGTATTGTGGGATGGGTGGAAGATAAAGAAACCCCCGAGAAGCACATGGCTAATGCTAAGTCACTGGGTGCAGCTATGAAATGTGCTAATTTCAGCTCATCTCAACTCTTGTTTGAAACATAGAATACCAACTAAAAAAATATATAATAAATTAAGATGTTAATCTTTTATCTAGCATTGCCTTTAGATCAATCTAATCAGCATATCTTATGCCATCTGCATTTAGATTGAGAACAATCTGGGCACTCAACTAGTGTTAGAGCCATAGCCAGTCAGTTTTACTCATTTAATTCATGTTTTTATTTATATCCTATGGTTAATGACATTTGTTGGGTTAGGAAATGGGTAGCATTAATCAGACATTGGTTATATAGTTCTTTGAAACAAGTTTTTGTTGAAACATTTGACATTTTAATATTTAGAACAAGAATTTTATGGCTAATCAATGGTGATGTACACATCAGCCTGTAAAGAGACTGAAATTGTACGTTTCTTAAATTAAAATGCTTAATTATGGAGAGTTGTGTCTTAAACACATTCATTATATTATTATATTGCATCCATCCATCCATGTTTGTGCCTAATTGTTATGTATTTTTATTAATTTTGAATAAAATGGAAGTTTTTCCCTATGCGTATCAGCAACCTCAATGGCCATACATGCTTGCTTTGCTGCCAATGCCGTTTTCAGTGCATGCGCACTCGGAACGGTGATCTCGTCTATTGACTGGCACCAGTCAAAATAAAACTGGTATCAGACTGATAGGCCATTGCGATTGATTTTATCCCAGCCACTGACTTTGCAGCATCATATTTAACTATTAAACTTGCATGAAAACCATCAAATTTTTAAAGGCAAGCAGTTCCCTAGATCATTGTTTATAAATAATGTGCAATGTAGATACTGCTGCAGTCATTAAGCATTTATTTCCTTCATAGAAGGAATACTAATTCAATTTAACAGGGATGGTCGAATGAGTTGAGCATGAGTCTCCCGTTATGGTAGATCATGGGACTCGACACCACCGGTTTGAACCCTGGTCGAGTCAAACCAATGACCTAAAAATTGATAGTTGTCGCTTCCTAGCCAGGCGTTCATCATTATTAGGAAATGGCAAGGACTTGTTGGCTCAGTGTCAAGATAATGTGACTGACTGGGATATCAGGTCATGGTGCTGGCGGTCTGGTCTCCCAGTGAGGCAGCACTATAAAGTCATCATGAGGGCGCACTGTCACAACTCGGTACACATCCTGATATGATCTTAGATGCTGCTAGGACGTAACATTCCAACAACCAATTCAACAGAACTAGTCATTATGGAAGGGTGTAATGCCCAACATTTCAATGTGCAGATGAACATTAATTTAACATATCTTCATCTGAAGCATCTTCAATGTAAAACCTGGCACAATGGGGTCATGGGGGTGTTTTTGCAAATGAATCCAAACATTGCATCTCGTGTGGGATTCAAACCCACAAGTCTGCCATCTCTGGCCTCTCGTCCTAACCGTTAGGTGTATAATATATCTTGTATATAATGTGTTGTTTATAGCAAACATAATCTGGCCATTTTCTGAGTAAGACTAAGACAAAGGGTTTATTTTATGTGATCTTTCTAATTTTAGAAATGGAGAACAAAATAGTCCCTGGTTTACTTCAAGTTAAATTAAGTAAAAAGAACCGAACTTAAATTTAATATCTCAATGTAATAATACAAATAATCAGATGGTGTAGGAAATAATTAACAATATCTTTCTACCTTTCAGGTTACATGAGTTATTTTGTCACGGACTGATATAAAACTATACTCAGCCGTTGTGTGACCACGATAGGGGCGAAACCCGTCTTAAAGCTGCATAATCCGATGGTTTTGAGTTTCTGTCATTTTTCATTGCTAAGTTTTAAAATATTTGAAGTCCAAACATGTCAAATAAGTTTTGGCAAGCACGCTAAAAGTCTGGCACCATAGTGTAATATTTTCCGATATTTGAGATATGGGCTATGGAGAACTACTCTATAATAAATTGCAAATAGTCTATGTAAAGGCCCTGTCACATTACGGCGTATGGCGGGAGCGTATTGAAAACCTACGTAGGTCCTGCACGTGCCGGCCTATGATGACATTTGGTGACCTTTCGGGTGGTTTTGAGCGTATGTGGAACCTACGAGGAGCGTACGAGGAGCGTATGAGGAGCGTATGGGAGCGTATGGGAGCGTGCTGTGACATTTTTTGACAGTATGGGCCATACGCCCTCATAGGTCGAGGTTTTTTAGCATGCACAAAAAAAATTGGACGGACAGATTTATGAAAGCGTATGGCGGCGTATGCCTCATACGCTTCACATACGCCGGCATCTGGCGGCATCTGGCGGCGTATGAGTAGCGTATGAGTAGCGTATGCGTAGCGTATGAGTAGCGTATACGGCGTATGCCGACGTATATGACGTAACGCGCTTACGCCGCTATACGCTCCCGCAAAAAACCCTAATGTGACAGCCCCTTAACGAAGTAGGCTAGAAGTCGGATGTAGAGTTAAGCATAAGGGCGACATCATTTATTTTTTAACACATAGTCATGATGAATGCTTGAGCCATCAGCATAACACAATCTCTTTGGATGAACAATCATCGTCAATAACACTTAGTCAATAGTCAATATGATAACACCAGAACATATTGCTACCAATAATCACAACATCAATTCAAATGACATCTGGCTGGGCCGCTGCCCTACCGTAAAAAAAAAAAACCCACGGGTTGTTGCTCTGGGTGCAGCTGGCAAGCAAGTGACGAGTCCAGTGCACCTTGATCAAGGCAGTGCGTATGTGGACGCAGCGCCGCGAGTTCCCCTGTTGCCGAACCCAGGAACCACAAGAGTGGCTATTATCAAAGAAGTAGTATAGCCGGAGTCCTTCTGCTTTACATCTGCATACAGGTATGTATACGCGCTATTATGGTAGATGGTATATAAAGCCAGAGGCATTAAAGTATTATGTGCTGCTGGTGATCCTTTGCTGATTTGATATAAACATTATGTAGTTATAGATAGTGAGAAAGGGTCACTTCTTGACCTGAGAGAGGGTCTCTTCTTGACATGTGAGAAAGTCTTTGGAACTCTCCTCACATACCCCCTCCCCTCCAAGTGTTATTTATGGATCACTGCACGCCAGACACAACAGGGCACTGTAGCCAGACCTAACCATGCCTTGGTTACAAGGATATTGAACCCTCATTGGTGGATATAAGAATGCCTGTTAGTGATTGGAAGACTGGATCATGTGATCACCACCATCTTATTTCCTGAAACTATATATACAATAAATGGAGGAGTCTCACTCTCCTACCTTTCACTCTTTATCTACTTTCCTTCATAGCCTGTAGTGATTTCCTATTAGCTTATCTACACCACTCAAACCGCCAGCCGTCGACTTTACAAGAGGCTTCAGCAGTAACAGCTTCTATCATTCAAGTAATGAAAGCAGTCTTTGTTGCATCGCGACCGACAGCATGATGATGATGATTAGATCGGTGGAATGGCCACGGGGCTGCAAGTTATCAATTAGTGATATAGGAATCCCTTGCTGTAGTTTATTGATCTGCACTTATACATAATGAGGCATACCGGTTGCAGGGCAGTTGGCTGGAAAAGTTTCTGTGGATCATCTATGTGCAAGGGATTCGGCTCGTGAAGTGATCACTGCTTCCGGCCTGGTGAGTTCAGTAATTCAACACCAGGGCCGTAATCGATTAACATGACCCAGGCGACTCGGGTCACCCGAGTCGTCCGAATTTCAAATAGAACACCATGAGTGGAGTCGACAAATACACGTGCCGTGTGCAAAACAACCCAACCCCAGTAACCCACCTCTTGGCTGGGGTTTGCAAGGAGCGATGACATCACATTTGCGCTGGTACCATCCTGCAGGAAAGCAGCCACCGGTACCAGTCATAGATATTTTGGTTGGTAATAACATAGATTAATGAAATGGAAATATCACTAAACTATACCATCATAAAAATATTTAAATCATATTTTGCTGGCTATTAAAAAACAAAAAAAAGGGCCACCATTTTTTTCACCCCGAACATGGAGAAGCGTATTCGATTATTCGACCCAAGTCTGTAGGATGTGCGCATGCGCCAAAAAGTGGCTCGGGTGACCAGAGTCGATTAATCGATTATGCCCCAGGTGAGAGCACGAGGCGTCGCTGGTACCAGGCAGAACCGGTGTCACGAAATAGAATCACGCCCACAAAATGTTCTTTTTCCGGCGAACCTATTTCGAAATAAAATATCCCTCTTGAAATAGAATGGAGAGGGAAGGAGAGAGTTGGAGGCGTAGAGAAGAAGGGGGCGGGTCGCGGGGATGAAGGGGATGGGAAGAGACGGGAGGGGAGGTTTATTTCGAAATAAAACGTCCAGGCCGATTTTATTTCGAAATCGAATCTCCAGGAGGAACAATTTTGTGGGGACACCTCCGCCCTACCTCCAGCATGCCTACGTTAGAATTCTATGAAGAGATATGTATATATATATATCCATTTTAATTTATATTTATTTGTGTATATCCATTCATGAGCCGCACCACCATGCAGTGGTGGCAGGGACTGCGCTGCCCTCTGTTGCCCGTCTATGGTGACAGGTGGCAGAAAGCTAGACGGAGGATGGGTCCCTGAGTGGACCGTCCCCCCTACTGTGACTGGCTAATGGTGCCACCTATCTTGAGAGGTTACCTGCGACCTTGCGGGTCACTTTGTTCTTTGATGCCACAGCGGATGGAGAATAGAAAATAAACCTAGGAAACATAATGTTTCTTCTTCTCTTCTACTCTCTCTCTATGTTGCGTCATATAAATACACTAGGGGAAGCCGGCCATACACGGTGGCCTGTCATATTTTATTTACTTTTTTAATTGTGCATGTTAACGTAAGATGTTTAATTCGCGGCTGGAGGCAGGGGAGGGGCGGGTCCCCACCGATCGCCCCGACCAGACCTCACCTATCGAATACGAATGAACTAACCCGACCCCAGTGGTGCCACCTACCAGCAGCGGTCGAACCACCCTGCCCGGTTACAGGAGGAGTCGAATCAAAACTCCCGCCAAAAACACCACGTGACCGGATTCGAACCTAACCGCCTCCATGGCCACAACTCCTCCAGCAGACGACCGGACTACACCACCACCGTTTTCTTCATGACCAGAATCCCCAGGGAACACCCCCACCATCTGGACTGACACCCTGAAACTGAGCTGTACCAAAAAGCCAATCATTGTGAATCGAGTAACAAATAAAGACCATTGTATACCACTTCTGCCTCCGCCTTCGTGAATTAAGACGGATGCTCACTCCTTGCATCACATATCAAACTGACCATGCTTATTAAGGCGAATGTAGTAAATAAATATGATGAACAAAAAGGTCAATAAACACTTTTCCATGTAGCATGCGCAGTGAGCTGCTACTGACATTAGTTATTCCGCTGATGCCAGAGGGTGGTTTGGCGGTAGAAATCCTCTCCAAGGCCTTTTCCATTAGTTCTTCCACTGACGTCAGAGGGCGGCTTGGTGGTGGAAATCGTCTATTAATTTATTATTCAGACAGCTAAAATTTGGAATTTTGTCAATCTTCTTGCAGGTAATCGGTTTGGACGCGGATAGGGAGGCTTCTGGCTTGTCATTAGTGGGTGGCGAGTGATAGATCAAGACGTTGGTGGGTGCCCATCCCCACCCCCCACACCAACACCCACCGCCCGCTCCCACCCACTCCATCATCCGTCAGGGTGGTCCAGCCATCCACATCCCCATCAGCCTTTATACATACCCGATATATCACAATCGTCAGAGGGAAAATGATTACATGCTAAAGGCCTAGACACACCTTACCGGACTGGGGAACCGGACATGAACCGGACAGTGTCCGGTGAAATACGGCAAGGTCCGGTACATGTCCGGTACCCATCCGGCGGTGTCCGGTGGTGTCCGGCGGTGTCCGTTACAAGTTTTGAACATGCACTAACCTTGAACCGGACACCATCAGACTGAAGTGTACGGTTGGTGTCCGTTTTAAGTCCGTTTCGTCCGTTTTGTCCGGTTCATGGCCGGTAATAATCCGTTAGGTGTTCGTTTTGTATCCTGAAGATTCCGTTGACGGTGCTGCGGGAATTCGATCCTTCAGTTTTTGGTGCGTCCATGAACAGTCTGGTAGGTGTCCGGTGGGTGTCCAGTTAGTGTCTGGTTGGTGTCCGGTGAGTGTCCGTTTGGTGTCCGGTCCGTGCATTTGATGTCCGTTTGACGTGCGTTTAGCGTCCATTTAGCATCCATTTAGCGTCCGTTTCATCTAGCGGCCGTTGCAACAGTTTGACCGTGTAAAATTGTCCGATATAATACATGTGAACCGAGGTGAAGTTACTATAGTAATTACAACTGTCTATTATATAAATGTTAAATTATAAAAACCAAAGCATTAGGATGGTGAATGGTAAACTATTATTCTTGTATAGAATGTATATTGAATAGTCTTTAGAGGGGTGTCCTTCCGAGTTTGACTAAGAACATCTTTGGAAGAGTCACTCACATCCCCCTCCCCCCCCACATGGTATTGTTATGATCATTGCCACTGATTGTATCTGATTGGAGAGTGGTCATGTGACACTGCATTGTACTGTATGATAATAGGATCTGTGAAACGCCATCTTGAATCTTGAAACCTATATAAGAATAAACCAGAGAGTCTCACTCTCTTACTTTTCCTTCTTACCCTGTTTTCCTTTATTACTGTGTTTTCACTTGACCTGTTCAACCACCCACACCACCAGCCGCACGTTTGACACCGGACACCACCGGACTAGAAAATTCTTTGTCCGGTGGTGTCCGGTACTCAGTCCGGTGGTGTGTGACTGGGACTTAAAGGAATATGTACATTGGGTTTTTGGCAGGAAACATGATACATTGAAGGAAGTATAGGAGGGAATTGATCTAAAATATAGACATTATGTATGTACAAGGTATGAAGAGTTCAGGCGCAAAAGCCTGTAAATACCAATCCAAACATTGAATTAAAATAAAAGATTTTTACCTGAAGGTAATTGTAATTCTCGCTAATTCCACTGTTCTTGTGATGAAATGATTATGGAGCAACGAACACAGAAATAGGAATGTAAAAAGTTGAACATTTTGAAGGTTTCATTCCAATGTTTATCTCAATTTTTTCATTGACGTTTATGGGGTTTTGCAACTGAACTCTTCATATAGTATGAAACACAAGTTGTACGTTGAAGAGTCCTTTTCCAAAAGTGTGCTCTAATTGTGAATTTATAGTGCTGCCCCACTGGGATAACAGACCACCAGCACATAATCCTGACACTGAGCCAACCAGTCCTTGCCTTATCGTAATAACACCAAGCATGAAGGGACAAGTATAGATTTTTAAGTCATTGGTTTTGATTCGACCAGGGTTCGAACCCACGATCTACGGAAACGGGAAACGGACGCTCGGCGATTATGTTTGGTCGCACGGGAGGGAACTCCTCCACAACTGTGCATTCTGTTTCTGGGAATAGAAGTGTGGATGTACTTCGAAACCCTGATCTTCTAGCTCCGACAAAAGGAAACTAGCAGCAGCCTTTCTTCTCTTTTTCATCTTTCTTTTTTGTTCTTTTTCTTGTTCTTTTTTTTATTGAGGCTGTATTTATTCTGTCCATAGCATGTAAGCCTGGGTACCCAGGCTTGTTTTCAATGCTGGCCAGCAGTAGTGTTGGTGTTGTCTTACCAAACAGTAGCTGCTGATAAGTTATTTGATTGTCTGCATTTCAGTAGCAGATAGATAGTATGTTGGTACGTTTAGTAGCCTATGTTAGTTTTGTTGGGCCCTCTTGGAATTGTATTTTTGTTCTATTCTTATTACTATGTTAGTTGTTTTCTTAAGGTTCTATGCTAGTTTTTTGGGGTTTTCTTGGGAAGAGTTTTCCGCCTTTTTCTACTTAATTCTATACTAGCCTATTTTATTTACAAGATGTTCTTGTTTTTGTTCTCTTTTTTGTTGTTGTAAATTAATGGATGAAGTGGGAGAAATTTCAATTGCATATAATTGGTTTTTCTCTTTCAACTGATCATTGCCTTACCTTACAGGTAGGTACCGGACCAAATATCTGGCACGCTTACTATCAGAAGTGGCCGAGATTTCTGGATTTTCCTGTTTTCGGGAGACAGCCTAAATAAATACTTAAAATATAAAATAAACCATGAAAAGTAAAGAATTAAATATTATTTAATATACAAATTAATACACTTCTAAAGCAGGGTCTGTTTGATTTTTATTTATTCACTTCAGATTCATCAAATATATAATGCTTACCATGTATACCGCATACTGTAAAAGGAGCAGATGTCCTGAAGCCGGATAAGAGGTTTGATACCTGTAGGTTGTAGTAATGTCTTTTTCTTGAAGATCTATACTGCCTATCATGGATAAGTCTGAATAGACTTGTTTTCACCATTAAACAGTTTGTCGATAGAAAGCCTGAGCCTACACTTTTACCCGACCCAAGGGATTTTGGACCTCCCACACCACATACACATGGTATGATAGCAACCAGCCTTTGATAATTCAAGACACGGGGCAGAACGACATAGTATGAGGGTTTATTAAGTTCAATATGTAGTGGAATGAGTAACACAGTAATAAGTATAAGAGTAAGTAAGGTTAAATGAGTAGTGAATCAATATCAGGTAGTGAGTGAATAAAGTCTCTGGGTGACCCAGTCTTCAACCCCTTAAGTAGGGTAGGGTGGGCTGGTGAAATTTAAGTCTTGCTGGTCCGGCGTCGGGTGAAGAAGTGGGTGGAGTGTGGGCAGGTCGGAAGTGAGGTCAGGACTGGCGGGTACAAGCGGTGACTCCAGTGCCGGCACGCTGGTGTCGCCGCCTGGAGCTAAGTCGGGTAGGTTGAGTGGCGGGGGAGGCCGGTAGGGTGATGGAAGGGGGGGGGGGGGGGGGGGGGGGGGGGGAGGAGTGGGTAGGGAGGGCGTGTTCGCCTCTGTCCCAAATTACCCATATTGCACAGGAAAACAAACCACCAATCTTCAGATTAAGAGTCTGACCTAGAAAATAGTCAGACACTCTAACCACTCTACCACAGAGAACACCTGAAGGCTGGGTAGCAACACACATACATTTTTAACTCATCGATTTGACTGGGCCGGGGCCAATATCTATCAATATGGGGGGTAATAATTCATAAGCATTATGACTCTCCACTATGATTGTATCCAAGTGTAGTAGTCTGCACTGACTTCTCAGACAAGGAGCCACATAGACAGGTAGGCGTGGGTAGTATGGTGATATCAGGGAGCCTAGGTGGTGTAATGGTTAGCACACTGGCCCAGAGTGCAAAGAGATGTGGGTTTGAGTCCCGCTCTAGGCACAATATTTCCCATTTTCATCACCCCCCCACCACACTGGTGCTGTGACCAGGATATTTTACCCGCTATGCGCTGTATGGTTGTTGAACCTGCCCTGTGTATGTATGTGTAAGTGCATTGCCTGTATGTATGTAATAGTAAGCATTCAAAGACTTACAATTCCAGGGGGACGAGTGTAGTAGTCTGCACTGACATCTCAGGCAAGTAACCACATAGACAGGTAGGCATGGGTAGTGTGGTGATATCAGGGAGCCTAGGTGGTGTAATGGTTAGCACACTGCCTCGGAGTGCAAAGAGATGTGTGTTTGAGTCCCGCTCTAGGCACAATATTTCCCATTTTCATCAACCCCACGACACATATATATAATGTGCATACAGCTAGCAATATTGAAAGTTATAATACATGTTATTTTATATATAGGACTTGATATGACATATTCCATTGGATGTTGCCACGACGAGAAAAAAACACGGAAAAAACGATATATATATGTCACCATTACATCCTCGCAGGACCGGACGCGGTGACCGAATCGATAGAGGGCAGACTTCTTTGCGAAGGTCGGGAGTTCGAATCCCAGCCGAGAGAAACCAATGACTTACAAACTTGATACCTGTCGCTGCTTAACGTACAACACCAAAAAAAAAACACCCGCACACACATACAAACCTCCCCACACACATAAACCGCCACTCCACACACACACACCCGCGTTCACTGCGGTTGATGCGGACTGACAGTCAGCGGACCGTGACCGAGTCACATACAGCAATGCAGACAGCCTCTGACACGTTACAGCTGACAGCTGACAAAGGGACGCACAGCGGGTAGGTTACAGTGGCAATGCCCTACCGGCCGCCCACTCACACTACCACAGACCACCAACTGCCGCCCACTAAGTAGTAAGTGCCACCCAACCGGAAGCCGCGATTGTTGTCTGCAAAATTGTTGTTACTGCGTTAGGAGGAATATACTCCACACTGCGCCATGCCAATATGACGATTGACTACATGCTTGCTTGCTTGGGGTGGTTTGTAACCTTACGACAGTTACTGGTTGCAGAACTGCAAAATTATAGAGAGGCTCCGATAAATCGGCCCAATCTTTGGTTGAAGATTAATCTTCAGGAGGGATGGTTATAGAAGCTGGGGACATCTTTACAATGTTGTAACGGCGAAGCATTGGGGCGGCCCCGAATCACTTCGGTCCGGCGGTAGTTGAGCACTTGTATCCAGTCAACAGCAGCGAGGGTTTCGAGGAAGGGCGGGTAAAGATGGGTGCAGTGGTGGTTCCAGCAAGGAGAACAAAGCGAAAGAAACGTAAAGGTACAAGGCCTCACCCAAGCACAAACTCCCCTGGTCAGGGTGAGGAGTATGCCTGGGAGAAGAAAAAAAAGGGTAGAGTCTAGGAAAGAGAAAGGAAGAGAGTTGAGTCAAAGGACTGTCTATTTGCTCTATGGTTACCAGCTGGTGAGCCAAAGACACGGATAGAGTAAGAGTAGAAAGTGAAATGCTGGCGGGCTCCCCCTCCTGGAACTCTTTTCAGACATATCAGGGAGGAGCAAAGCCAGCAGAGAGGCGATAGAGAGAGGTGTGGACGAAGTGCGGTCCGGATAGCAAGTGATGATTGACGAGACCTGCCTTGACTGTACCTGGTGATGTTCACAACAAAGACCACCCTTACCCACACACCCACCCCCCTTGGTTGCTGGGGGGTTTACGTCCTGGCAATAGCTAAGGTCATATATATCAGGATGGGTACCGACTTGTGACAGTGCACACTCATGGGGCGTAATTGATTAATCAACTCGGGTCACCCGAGCCACTTTTTGGTGCATGCGCACATGCTTCAGACTCGGGTCAAATAATCAAATACGCTTCTTGATGCTTGGGGTGGAAAAAATGGTGGCTTAATTCAAAACCTCTTTTTTTTTTAAATAACCCATAAAACTGCAGCAAAATAGGATTTAAAGTATTTTATGATGGCATAGTTTAGTTATATTTCCATTTCATTAATCTAGGTTATTAAAAACAAAACATGTATGACTGGTACTGGTAGCTGTTATCCGGCAGGACGTTACCAGTGCAAATGTGACATCATCACTAGTAGCCAACCCCAGCAAAGAGGTGGGTTACTGGGGTCAGATCGTTTTGTACATGGCACGTGTATTTGTCAAATCTACTTGCGGTGTTCGATTTGAAATTCTGACGACTCGGGTGACCCGAGTCGCCCGGGTCGTGTTAATCAATTATGGCCATGGTGATTTCATAGTCCTGGCCCACTGGGAAATCAGGCTATCAGCACCATGACCGGATATCCCACTCAGTTACATTATCCTGGCACTAAGCTAACCAATCCTTGCTCAGAATAATCTGATTTTTGTTACACAGTGTTTCATAATCTCAATAGAATACATATTGCCTTGAAGTAAATGTCTTTGTCTCGCTTTTTCAATTTAATTCTGTCTGTGCTGTTGGGTCTCAATCGTTACGTTTGTTTCACTTTTTTCTTTCAGAAGCCCCTTTGACCATGCCATGCTACCTGAAGTTCCAGTGGGTCTGCTATAACGTGGCAATCAACAGTACACTTCTTGTCAATGTGCTCTACTGGGGAGGGCTGTATCGAACATGTATGTATACATATTGCTTTGATTTGTACTGACCCGTATTTGCTGAGGTTATTGTTATATATTTGTTTCTAATGAAGCCTGGAGTTAAGTACTGGAAATTAGTTGGCATTATATACTTCGTGCATGTGTGATCAGCACTTACAGCTACGCTCTGACTATAGTGTTGTTGTGTGTTTAAATCATAGGGTATATAGGGGAGGATAAGGCTGCCAGTATACTAATACCGAATCTATACGAGAGGAACTGTGTTGGTATAGCCATAAATCCCTAACAATAGAGGAACCTCCAGCCAACCATGGGGGTATATGCTGGTCTGTGGCCCACTCTTATACTTCCACTTGCCACTGGGGGAGGTCCTGTGGGAACTGTTGTGCATCATGTAGATATATGTTTTGCATACCAATATATATATGCATAATCAATAAGTTGGGTGGGCAGTGAGGCATCCTGTGTTATGTAGTACGAGCAGTATCCTCCAGGTGGTGACACAATAGAGCTTCGCTCAATACTTATATAAACAAACACCAGATGGCGACACTGCTGAGCTCCAGTGACCTCGCTACTACTATCTGGATATAGACTACATCACCATTCCAGCGGCGCGGTGCATTGTGGGCAGGTTGGAGAGCTTACCTCGATCGGGCTATGGTGGTTACATACTTCATTCGACCGCCGGTTCCGTTTCGAAGGTCGAATTTGATATAAGATTAGTTAGCAGGTTCAAAAATATGGTTATGGCAAACTGAGTTTTGGGAAGTTTTCATATTGGAATACATCACTAGAAAGCAAAAAATGATATCTAATTTCCTGGATCTTCCTAGGACATTTAGCGTCGACCGGATTGAGTAAATTAACAGTGAATATTAGGACATAATTCAGTAGTTACAACACATGGCTACAGGACAGAACTGCCCATCATAGAACTGTGTTGATATAGCCATAAATCCCTAACAATAGAGGAACCTCCAGCCAACCATGGGGGTATATGCTGGTCTGTGGCCCACTCTTATACTTCCACTTGCCACTGGGGGAGGTCCTGTGGGGACTGTTGTGCATCATGTAGATATATGTTTTGCATACCAATATATATATGGTCGTTTCTCACCAAACTGCAACATTTAGAGTTCTGAGGGGGTATTTTAGGAATTCCTTAAATCATTTCAGCTCTAACCTGACTCTATTCATTACATATTGGTACATTAGTGACAGAATTTGGGCAAGTTAACTAAAAAAATTGACGATTCTGTGACTATTTGAAGAATAAGGTTCCTTACTGACCCTAACCGTCCGTCTGCACATATTTCCATATACATAAAGCTTATATATACCTAGTTAATACCTGTTAACCTCTGATTTCTTAATTTATATACATGTTCAACATATTTGTTAATGTAAATATGTCATGAATATTTCCTACATTTACATTTTTATTTCATGGCGAAGGACTGAACTTATCTGTACCACCCACAACTATGCTGTTTTTTCTACTTAACTATGTACTAGTTGCTCCAATTAATAGGTAATAGCATCTTTTCCTTAGAAAAAACGTTCAATGATATGCCTTAATCTTGATCCTTTCAGAAATATAAACTTTATTCTCCTAGCATGAAGCAGTTTTTAGGGGTAACCATTTTATTTTTGCAGACGGACGGTTATGGGCATTCATATTTCCAGAAGTATATAGAAATATATAGTTATAAGGACACTGAGTATACACATTTAGTTTTAACATTCCTTATGCCGATAACACACAGTGTCCACATCAGATAGGTATATTCCAGAAGGTACCATGGTCATAGTACATATATTTTTATTATTTAAATAGCGGAGACGGACGGTTATGCAAATAACTTGTAAAGTCTACAAAAAATACACATCCGAGTTAAAAATAAATAAACCCAGTGTTGGAACCTGTTAGAATATGACAGGCACAAACAAATCACTTAACTTTAATATATTGTTGCAACACTGTAGCTATGGGGGCAAAACTGGCCGGAGACGGACGGTTATGGTGAAAGTTATTTTAGATCGGTATATTGCAGCAGGTACAATGGTCATAATACATATATTTTAACATTCTTTATGCCTATAACACAGTGTCCACATCAGATAGGTATATTTCAGAAGGTACCATGGTCATAGTACATATATTTTTATTATTTAAATAGCGGAGACGGACGGTTATGCAAATAACTTGTAAAGTCTACAAAAAATACACATCCGAGTTAAAAATAAATAAACCCAGTGTTGGAACCTGTTAGAATATGACATAGGCACAAACAAATCACTTAACTTTAATATATTGTGGCAATAAACTGGGCCAATAACGCTGCGAAAGGCGCCAGGGTTTTTACGGCGACGGACGGTTAGGTAGACAGACGGTTAGTGGAAATTTGAAAACGGTACCAAAAGCCAGAGAAATAGGAATACTCATCTACACTTTTGGCACATATGAAGGGTACCTCATGATAGTTAGCCATAGGGAAAATCGTTCACTAATCGTTACAATCCATGCCACAGCACATATGTGAGTGTAAGACGGACGGTTAGGGTCATATCTGCACCAAATTACGTTTTGCATCACTATAAGGATGCTAATTAAAATATCTAATTTTTATCAATCAATATGGAATGCACCAAGAATGTCAATGAAGTTATGTGTGCAGGTAGTGTTATTTATTCATAGGTTGTACCAAAAAGCCCATATTAACCATTGCAGACGGACGGTTGTGCTAAAACTTCCCCAACACAAAGATGCTGATTATTATCCAGCCAGTCGACTTGAACTCTTAAATTTGAGTGTTAATAATGGCAGAGACATAGTCTATGGTAAGAAAATTGTTTATGAATGCCCTACATATAGGGTTATCTAAAAAGGAGACATTTAAACCTACTTTAGGCATAGAAATTGTCCAAAAACCATGGAAATATGACCATTTATGGGCCACCGTTTTATGAGATCACAGCGTACACATACAAAACTGGTATCCCCAGAAAGCCCTGGGACAGACGAATGCATACAAGCTCATTCCAGCCTTCTAACCACATTATTAACGAAACTGTGTTATTAAAACACGTTTGTTGCAGTTTTGTGAGAAGTGACCATATATGCATAATAAATAATTCACTGTGATTATGCATCTGATGCATAATCACCAAAAAGATGGCTTGTCTTGCTGGTACAACATTAAGAAAAACCTACCTTAAATATTATTGTATTTGATTTATTTTATTGTTGTGACAGCATATATACATATATACACATATACATGTACACACATATACATATATTAATAAACACTTTATCGCATTTAAAATGGTATATATAGCTTCCCAGCTTCGCGGTTCCGAGCCTCCTTCCACCACATCCCAAATATTTGAATAGAAGTCAAAAGTAAGAAACAAAAGTAAAATAAATCAAATAAAAATGCCAACCACTCACCAAATATATGTTTATATATGGATACAGTACAACCCCGTTAAACCAAGCTCGGTTAAACCAAATGATTGGTTAATCCTAACTTTTTTTGGCAGGCCGCAAAATACTACCATGTATCATATAAAAAAGTTGGTTAAACCACAGTTGTTTAATCCAAATTATCAGTTAATCCAAACAGAATTTCATGCCCAGGCCACTTCCGGTACAGTTAAACCAAACTTTCATGTGGTTATAAGGTCACCTGAGATCCCACTGACTTTTTTATATGATAAATGGTAGTATTTTGAAGGGACCCTAGACATTTGTTTGGATTAACCGATCGTTTGGTTTAACTGAGCTTGGTTTAACGGGGTTATACTGTATATACATAAAAAACCAATAATCAAAGTGTCCAGATACATTGTATATTACTTGTGCAATACACTCTTACTCAAAGTCAACTTTACCCGACTCTACTTTAACCGACTCTACTTTACTCGACTCTACTTTATCCGACTCTACTTTACCCGACTCTACTTTACCCGACTCTACTTTACCCGACTCTACTTTATCCGACTCCCCTTTACCCAACCTGACTTTACCTGAGTCTACTTTACCCTACTCTACTTTACCCGACCTTACTTTACCCGACATGACTTTACTCGACTTGACTTTCCCGACTTGATGTTACCTGACCTGTTATTATTATGATCGTTATTATTATTATTATCATCGTTATTATCATTATTATTGTCATTATTATTACCGTATTATTTAAATTATTATTGGCATTATTTTTAGATTTGGTCGTAATGCTTGCATTGCGGTTGATGCGAGGCAGGGAAGGAGACCCCTCCCCCCCCCCCCTTCCCTCTCCGACCGTTGCTTCTTACATAATCTCCCGCGCTTCTTCCCTTTATATCCAGCCTGCCTGGCAGCTTCAAGCCATTCGCCCACATGCCTCCACTCACTCTACTCCTCTCCGCTATTTTCTTTTGGCTTTCTTCACCACCGAGGTTACCGCACTGACCACTACCATGCACTACCATGCACTAACCCTGGGCCCATCTACACTACCGAGGCCGATCTACACCACCCTTGGCTAACACTATCCTTGGCCAAGCCGCACTATCCTGCATGACGGCCTCTACATGCAGTCCTGCCCTCCGTGGCCTGTCCTCGCCACCACTGGCCGGTCCGCCCTATCCTTGGCCCACCTACACTATCCTGGCCGACCTTCACTGTCACCGGCCATCTACACTACGTGTGCTGCATGCCGGTCTTCACTGCCACTGGTCCATCTGCGCCATCGTGGCCGATCTGCCCTGATGTTGGCCCATCTGCACTATCCTTGGCCGATCCGCACTACCCTGCATGACGGCCTCTCTCACCACGCCGCTGGCAGACCTGCACTATCCTGTGCGAGGCCCATCCTCACCACCCTGGGCCGACCTGCACTGTCGTTGGCTCGCCCACACTAACGTGGCTGCTTTACACTGCCCATCCAAACTACCCTGCACTGACCACTTCACACTATCGGTGGCCTACCTGCGCTACCGCTAGCCGATCTGCACTATCCTGCGCAGGCTGATCCTCACCGCCCTTGGCCGACCTGCACTGTCATTGGCTAGCCCACATTAACGGAGGACTGGCCCGCCTACACCAACCCTGGCCGACCTACACGATCCCACTTCACACTGTTGTTGGCCCACCTGTGCTAACGCAGGCCAACCTGCACTATCCTGCGCGAGGCCCATCCTCACAGCCCTTGGCCGACCTGCATTGTCATTGGCTTGCCCACACACCATGGCCGCTCTACACTGCCGATGGCCCATCTGTGCTATTGCTGGCCGACCTACACTATCCTGCACTGCGGCCTCCCTCACCACTACCCTGGCCGACCCACACCATCCCTCTACACGCCCCGACGCGCCTCCACAGGCAGTGGACCCCTCCCCTGGCCTGTCCTCACCATCATTGGCCGATCTACACTGTCATTGGGCCTTATACACTACACTATCCACCACGACTCGCCTCTCACCACGCCTCTGCACGCCTCCCCGTGCGGTGCCTGCCTCCACGTGCTATCCTCACCAACACTGGCCATCGACACTATTGGTGGCCCGTCTGCACTATACTTGGCTGATATACACTGTCGACACCCCTGCACGGCGGACCGTTGCCGCCCTCCCCCATCATGACCACTGCCCCCCAGGGGGGGGCCCTCACATGGCCGCCGCGCACCAGATGGGATAACCATCACAGCCCACAGTGGCGTCATCTGTGACGTCATCACAGCCACCGCCCTCCCGGGTACTCCCGCCACCCCTGACACCCCCGCCACACCACACCGGCACCACACCGCCAACTGCCAACCGTGATCACGCCCAGGGCTCACCGCAGTCATCACCGCAGTCACCCCTGATATCCTTGTCATCTCCGCCGCCCCTGTGGCCGCCCCCCAACTGCCGAAAGTCGCCTGCCCGCAAACATCACAGCGCATGGCGGCGTCATCTGTGACGTCATCACAGCCCCGGCCTTCCCGGGTACTCCCGCCGTCCCTGACGCCGCAACGACAGCACACCGGCACCACACCGCCGCCCGCCAACCGTCATCACGCCTGCGGTCTCAACGCAGTCATCACCGCAGTCACCCCTGTCATCCCTGTCATCTTGGCAGCCCCCCAACCGCCGGAAGTCGCCTGCCCGCGACCGGAAGTCGCACACGGTCATTGCCCAGGCCTCACCCCTGCCGCCCATGTCATCTCTGCCGACACGTCAGCCACCCGACACCATCCCGAAACCTCCAGCGCCCCTGGTGGTTATCCTGGAACTATCTCCAGCCACCCTGCCGATGATCTCACTGCAGTCATGCCTCAGACTGCTGGTGGAGTCATGCCTCAGACCCGCCACCACCCCTGTCACCCAGGTCACCCAGGTCACCCATGTCACCCACGCCACCCCCGTCACCTGGTGGTTATCCTGGAACTATCTCCAGCCACCCTGCCGAAGCTCTCACCGAAGCTCTCACCGCAGTCATGCCTCAGACTGCTGGCGGAGTCATGCCTCAGACCCGCCATCACCCAGGTCACCCTGGTCACCCATGTCACCCATGTCACTCACGCCAACCCCGTCACCTGGTGGTTATCCTGGAACTATCTCCAGCCACCCTGCCGATGCTCTCACCGCAGTCATGCCTCAGACTGCTGGCGGAGTCATGCCTCAGACCCGCCATCACCCAGGTCACCCTGGTCACCCATGTCACCCACGCCAACCCCGTCACCTGGTGGTTATCCTGGAACTATCTCCAGCCACCCTGCCGATGCTCTCACCACAGTCATACCTCAGACTGCTGGTGGAGTCATGCCTCAGAACTGCCATCACCCAGGTCACCCTGGTCACCCACATCACCCATGTCACCCACGCCAACCCCGCCACCTGGTGGTTATCCTGGAACTATCTCCAGCCACCCGTCCGAAGCTCTCACCGCAGTCATACCTCAGAGTGCTGGCGGAGTCATGCCGCAGACCCGCCGTCACCCAGGTCACCGTGGTCACCGGTGTCACCCATGTCACCCATGCCAACCCCGTCGACTGGTAGTATCCTGGAACTATCGCCAGCCACCCTGCCGACACTCTCACCGCAGTCATACCTCAGACTGCTGGCGGATTCATGCCTCGGACCCGCCGTCACCCAGGTCACCCTGGTCACCCATGTCACCCAGCTTACATATACATGTAGTATATACATATGTAATATACATATATATATATATGGATATAGATATAAATATACATGTACACATACATACGAGTATACATATAAATATACCTATGTATATATACATATATAAATATGACTTATGTATATATATGTCTATATATATATATGCATTCACATCTAGTGCAAACTTACTTCTCTTCTTTCTTCTCCTCCTGCGGGGCTCTCTGCATTCACTCCTCGACTTGTCTGTGTCCGAGTCCCCGGATGATGATGATGACGAGGGAGACGAATCCCCCAAACTTGGGCTGGAGTCTGTCGCTGTAGATGCCTTCTTTTTGCTCAACTTCTTCTTCTTTTTCCTCGATTTGCAGTGCGAGCTCGTCTTCCCGCCCGCATTTTCCTCCACCGCGATCTCCTTCTCCAGCGCAGCCTTTAGCTCTGCTTTCCGTCGCGACAATACCTGTACCTCCAACATTTTGTGAAGCTCGATCTCCTCCTCGTCAGGTGGGATCTCACTAGCCATGCGTGCTAGTTTCGGTTTCACTTCACTGCTCTCTCCCACTGATAGCTTCAACATTGCGTCCCCCACACCGTCCTCACTACTCTCACAGGCGCCAATCTCCTCCACCACCACCTCTGCCTTGATATTTTTTCTCGCCACTTTGGTTGTTACCACCTTGCATTTAGCACCGCGAGGTGGCTCATGCTCATCTCCACAAGCCTGGCAAATGTCCACAACCATTCTGACAAAGGCAGAAACCAACACAACAACAACAGTCACATGCCCGATGGCATAGATGTTGCCGCAGCTGTACCAAACAGCTAACACATCTACACACAGTCAAAATCCCGGCCGACTGGAGACCGAAAGGGAGTCGCGCAGCCCGTAAATGGCTTCCCCCGCAAATCTTCCTCCTGATTGGAGGAGGCCCGCGGCTCAGCGAACCAACAGCTGGGGGAGTACAGGTGGCACAGTGACCAGCCCCCAGCCGGTCACATCACTATAGGGCCCCCTACAGCCTAAATAATATTAGCATAACTAGTTATACCCCAGATAATAAATTAAGATATTAATCTTTTATCCAGCATTGCATTTACATCAATATAATCAGCACATCTTAGATTTAGACAGATCTGGGCACTCAGACTAGTATTAGAGCCATAGCCAAAGTCAGTTTTACTTATTTTATTCATGTTTTTATTTATATCCTATGGTTAATGACATATGTAGAGATAGAACATGACTAGGGTTAATCAGATATTGGTTATATATTTCTTTGAAACAAGTTTTTGTTGACACATTTGGCAATTTAATATTTAGAACAAGAATTACTTATGGCTAATCAATGGTGATGCAAACATCGGCCTGTTAAGTGACTGAAATTGTATGTTTCTTAGCTCAAAATGCTTAATTATGGAGAGTTGTGTCTTAAACATATTCATTATATTATTATATTGCATCCTTCCATCCATGTGTGTGCCAAATTGTTATCTATTTGATTAATTTTGAATAAAATTGAAGTTTTGCTCTACGCATATCGGCAAACTCAATGGCTGTATGCCTTTGCTTTGCTGCCAACGCCATTTTCAGCACATGCGCACTCAGAATGGTAATCTTGTCTATTGGACTCATATCAGGCATAACTGACTGGTCAGAGTGGGGGAGGCATGGCGCTGGATATAACTGTATAATGTGCATTGTAAATAATCCAGAATATGCCCTGTAATCCAGTATTTTCTGGATAATACCCAATATTCTGTGTAATCTGCTATCCGCTGTGTTAACCAGTATACTAAGGTCAATGATTATTTTGACTATCCCACTCTCATTTGGCATCTGATATGTGATGAATACTTTATGAATATTGTAATATATGCAAAAAGGCATCCAGGCACGTGTGGAGAACAAAGGAATATGCTAATGGGATGACGTCATGACAAAGGGTGCTGGCAGTTCAGGACCCTGGACAGTGAATAAAGCATTCAGTATCCATTTCCGACCAAAGCCATTAATGAAATTATAGCTAAGACAGCTAATGCAAAATATTTCTCAGCGTTAGATGCTATGACAGGATATTGGCAGATCGAGTTGGACTATGAAAGTTCATTGTTATGTACATTTAACACTCCATGGGGCCGGTAGAGTTATACCCGTCTGCCTTTTGGCATCAAAACAGTCGGTGACATTTTTATTCAGGAAATGCACCGCATCATGGGCGATCTACCCGGTATTGGTATAGTCACGGACAACATTTTGGTATTTGGGTCAACCGTGGAGGAGCACAACAACACGCTCAAAGCAGTGTTGGACCGAGCTAGGTCGGTGAATCTCAAATTAAACGAGTCAAATTCTACAGTAAAGTATGTAGGTCATCAACTTACCCAGCAAGGTGTGAAGCCAGATCCAGACAGAATACAAGCGATTGTAGACATGCCAGAGCCGCATGACAAGCAAGGCGTGCAGCGATTTCTAGGCATGGTTGGGTATGTGCACAAGTTCAACCCTAACATGTCCAAGATTGCCAAACCACTGCGCACGCTCCTCGTTAAGGATGTCGCGTGGCACTGGCAGAGCGAACAACAAGCTGTATATGACAAGCTCAAAGAGAAGTTGAAAATGGCTCCTGTTTTAGCATACTATGATGTCGAAAAGCCCATTCTCGTGCACTCGACTCGGCGCAGTGTGGGTATATCACTTTTGAAAAAGAAATGCTCGCCATATGTTTCGGATGCGAGAGATTTCATGACTATATCTTTGGCAAGGAAGGTCAAATTGAAATGGACCACAAGCGATTGGTGGCGATAATGCAGAAACCCATACAGAACCTGTCAGCACGAATGCAAAGAATGCGAATGCATTTGCAAAATTACAACGTTAATTTGTGTCATGTTAAGGGTTCTCTAATGGTTTTTGCAGACACGTTGTCACGAGCACACAGTGCTGACCTGTTTGATGACACACTCAGCGTCGCTGCAGTGGACATGCAATCATCCAGTCTGTTAAGTAAAATTGTCTGAGAGTATGAAAGAGATGTATCGATGTCCATGTTAATAACGCAGATTGAGAGTGGGTGGGACATCACACGCATACAAACACCTCTATGTCTAAGACAATACATTCCATACAAGGACGATCTGACTGTAGAAAACAACTTAGTAATGAAAGGCAATCGGGTTGTGGTACCTCCAAAGCTCCGCGGTGAAATGATTGAAACGTTGCACCAGACACATTTGGGTATCACTAAGTCCAAGCAGTTGGTGTGTGACTGCATGTTCTGGCCTAATATAATTAAGCAAATTGAAGACAAAGTCAGTCGGTGTGACACATGTCAGAATAATCGGAAAAGTTTGCACAATGAACCTTTGGTGACCCACCGATAGCATGTCAACCTTACAAAAAAATAGGCGTAGATTTGTTTGAGATAAATCATGAAAATTACCTGATAACTGTAGATTATTACACAAAGTATCCTGAGGTAACGTTGTTAAAAGATACAGCGTCTGTAACAGTCATCGAGGCTATGAAGGATAACTTTGCAAGGCATGGTATTCCGAGCCAGGTGGTTTCGGACAATGGTCCGCAGGTTAAGAGCTACGAATATAAAGAATTTGCAAGTCACTATGGGTTTATGGCCACGTATTCGAGTCCGCAATACCCACAAAGTAATGGCCAAGTCGAAAGATTTGTGCAAATGGTTAAAAACATGTAAAACAATTTTTTAGACATGAGGACAGACTTTCAGTTAGCTTTGTTAAATTACAGAAACACTCCGTTGCCCATCTTGAACACATCTCCAGCTCAGCTTTTCATGGGCAGAAGGCTGAGAGGGAGATTGCCGATGGCGGAGGAAAATTTAATACCTGA
The DNA here is from genome assembly GCA_030323885.1 of Branchipolynoe longqiensis. Taxonomy (NCBI): domain Eukaryota; kingdom Metazoa; phylum Annelida; class Polychaeta; order Phyllodocida; family Polynoidae; genus Branchipolynoe; species Branchipolynoe longqiensis. The sequence continues at coordinate 181,879,029 of CM059186.1, forward strand.
AATGCAAAACCTGAATAAAGCACAGACAGCGAAACGACAGCAGGGTCAGAAAAGTTTTCATGATAAGAAGTGTGGCAAGCCTATGAGAACTGGGGACAATGTAAAGTATAAGAATCACGCAGGAGAGTGGAAAAAAGGGGTGATTCTGGGGCCTACAGGGGTGTCGGGTAGAGAATATCAAATTTTGAATGAGTCGGGAAATATGTTGTATAGGAATAGGGTGCAGATTATAAGGGTGCCAGAATGGAGGCAGCCTGAGCTAGTCGGGCAGGCACAAAGTGTGTCAGTGGCACAGTCGAATGTAAACAATGCAGCTAATCTAACTAGGTCAGGCCAGGTGAGTAGACCGGCAGACAGGATAGACCTGTAAGACAGTAAGTACAATAAGGAAGAGGAATATGATGACAGTTTGAATGTTCAACTCAGGCCCTCAACCCCGTGCGTATGACTGTTCGTTTGAAGGGTTGGGTGGGCGGCTGAGTTGAGTCGGTCTGTTGAGCTGCTCATCTGACTGCCGGGTTGGAAGTGAGAGGTAGGGTTGGTTGCATCCCTTATAAAGGGCCCATGACATCATAGTCTCGTGAGGCGTGATCGTGACGTCAGAGTCTCGGGTGGCTAGTTCTGGGTGAGACTGGTAGGAGGCCAGCAGAGGAACCCTCCAGGTGGAGCCACCGTAGGGCTCCTCGTTCGCGCGTAAATTACCCATGTTGGTGAACCATCATGCACAATTTTTCTGAGATAAATATATTAAATTGATCGTACCTTATTTCAGGTTGAAGTAACTTTTATTTAAAATGGAGTTTTGAGATATTTGAAATTCAATCATCTAAACTTACTTTTTGGCAACCACACCAAAACTCTGACACCATAGGCTTCAACAGTAACAGATTCTATCAAATCGTCTCAGTGTTCCCTTCTATTTGGCAATACATGCTTAATATGTGCATCAATATCTAAGTTAGATATGCAGAGTCAAATCTATATGATTATTTTGGTTTTGAAAATGTGATGCTTCATCGGACTATGCAGGTTTAAGATAGAGGCAATGTGTTCACTAAATTTAAAACCCAATACCAAACACACTCCACCACCTTCCTTACAAAGTTACAGCCCATCAACTATATGAGCTTGTGGCCTACACGCAAGGCACAAGGCACAAGCGGCATCTACGTCCTGTTTGACATCTTCATCACTGCCACCCCACTGCATCCCATCGACGTCTACCAGGGTGCTGCCTACATCACGCTCTACATCATCTTCAGCGCCCTCTACACGGTGCTCGGTGGAACTAACAACCTTACTACACCGTACATCTACATCGTTCTCGACTGGGGGAGAAGGCCGGATGTCACTGCAGTCTATGCGGCCGGAAGTGTGTGTGTGGGCGCGCCGGTCACGTGGTTGGTCCTCTATGGGTTGTATAGCTTGAGGGTGTGCCTCGCCAAGAGGTGTGGTCCTAAAGTGGAGGTGATTGGAAAGAGAGAGAATGTAAACCACCCAGACCAGGTGACCCATATGTGAAAATGGATGACCCCCGCCTTTACATATACAATCCCAATTAACAACAACTACTCCAGAACTCAACATCGTCATTTTTTGTTCGCTGTGAATAATAAAAGAGGACTATATACTACTACTCCCGGTATCGTTGTGAATTAGTTCTTTCACTGCTATTAGAGGGTGGGTTTTGGGTGTAAATCCTCTATTCGTCAGCAGCTAATTGACCAGTGTGTTTACTGACAATAGACTAGTTTGTCATTCCAGCGGTGCAGTGCATTGTGGGATGCGTGGAAGAAAAACAAACCTCGTCGAAGCATATGGCTCATGCTAATACACCGGGTCCAGCTATGAAATGTGCTAGATTCAGCTCATCTCAGCTCTTGTTTGAAACTTAGAATGTCAAAACATATGTATAAAAAATAAATTAGGATGTTAATATTTTATCTAGCATTGCATTTACAGTAATTTAATCAGCATGTCTTAGGCCATCTGCATTTAGATCTAGACAAATCTAGTCATTCAGACTAGTGTTAGAACTATAGCCAGAGTGAGTTTTACTAATTTGATTCATATCCTATGGTTAATAACATCTGTAGAGCTAGGAAATTGGTAGGGTTAATTAGACATTGGTTATATATTTCTTTGAAACAAGTTTTTGTTGACACATTTGACATTTTTATATTTAGAACAAGAATTAGAAATGGTGATGTAAACATCAGCCTGTAAAGTGACATTTTTTGCATTTGTGGGGTGTTTGTGACCTGGTGGTCACTGGCTGCAGAACTGCAGCATTGAATAAACGGCGCCGTGAAAACGGTGCTGTGAAAACAGCGCCGTGCAAACAGCCCGTTTTTTAAAGTTGTTGTGTTTTTCTTCTTTCTCTCCTTTCTTCTTCATATTCTTCTGTGGGATGGCAGGGGCTTTTTTTTTTGCGGTGTCGGTGCGGTTGTTGCGTGGTGTGGTGGTGGCAACATGTTCTTGGGGCCCACAGTCCTGTACCTCCATCACCGGTGATCGAAGCAGGAACCGGTGTCATCGGCAACAGGACCATGTGCATTGTGGGATGCACATGGTCCTGTTTAGCCCACTGGGCTAGTCAGGGACCCCCACGGGGCTCACTGACTAGCCCTCGTGGGGGTCCCTGTATAAAAACACGGATGCTCTGCCGCTGTGAGCACCCTATGTAATTACAAAACTCTCCCCCTTCATTTCACCTGTGATGCAATCAGCCTAATCAATTTAACCATGTCTGGAAAGAGGAAGGAAAACTAGTCACAAGGATGAACAGTGAATAAGTTGTGCTTTATTGGCAGCAACTCCTGTCATCCCCCTTACATGTGACCTAGCACCTGTACTCCTCATATACTGCCCACACTATGTCTCATTGTCACTTTAGCCTGTATATTGAAACAGTGCCCACAACCCATGGGACAGGAGTCCTATGGCTGTGGATGCACTCAATTTGAATATCTGAATTTGGATAGCATCAGACAGAGTGTCTGGGGTCCTGCTCTAGAGTAGGTGTGTCTCACTCAAGAGCCAGGATGAGAGTCATTTTCCTTCAGTGTGTCTGAAGCAAACTTCTTGAATAATTCATTAGCTGAGACTAGTGTGTGGTCAGGATAGGCCAAGGGAGTCAGGTGACCGGACATTCCCCAGCCAGCCAATGAGACACTCCCCCACAGACTGGGTGGGTGACCACCCCATTAGGGGCTGTCACTCAAACCAGCTGCAGGTGGTGTACTCTATACATATGCAAATTAGGCAGGTGGGTCAGTCGGTGGTCTTGGGTGGACAGGATGTTGCAACAGTTACAGATTTGTATATAGTAAAATCATTCTTTTCCTCCTTTGTATTCTTTATGAACACATAGAGAACATTTCAACCATCATGTACTGTTTCTTGCAAAGGAGCTCTTTTCATTAACTCCAAACATCATATATAACAGATAGCTTACATCATTCAGCCTCATGTACATTTCCATCAACTCCACTCATAATATATAACATATAGTTTACCTCACTCAGCATCATGTACAATGGGAGTGGGATTCTATTGATTTTAGTTACTTTTAGTTTACATAACTTAAGTCCCACTCCGACATCCAAGAATAATAATGCTCTCCGCCAATATATAATTCTTAACTGAAAATCCGTATATTTTTACACCTGGTTTTACCATGTGGTGCTTCTGGCCCCTGGGACCGCGCAGGGCTCTGGGAGAGGTGATAGGGCACAGCTTGCAGGTTGGTGGTTGCTAGTCACCGTTGTTACTGTCGGGTTCAGACATACGTCCAAGCCCCCATCGCAGGGTGGACGACCCAGGGCCAACAGGCTCCTGGACCAGGGTGTGTTTGGTCGGTGTGACTTTCTTAGTGTCCATGGCCCCAGCACCCACTCCATCGGTGATCGAAGCAGGAACTGACATTGTGGGCACGGGGGTCGAGGCTGTCATACCCGGTGTATCCAGGACCGCATGGGGCTCCCGGTGTGGGTGCTGTGTCCCGGACCTCATGAGGCTCTCAGTGTGAGGGGATTTTAATGGGTTGTGGTTTTTTTAATATGTGGTTTTTTGTTGTTGTTTTTGTGGTCGGGACCTCACAGGGCTCTTGGCCTGGGGATGTGTTGTGCTGAGCCCTGGCGGGGTGTGAGCCAGGGGTGGTGGGTGGGTCAGGGGTAGTTTGCCTCCCGTTATTTTAGCTTTGGATTTGTTTGGGACCATATAGGGCTCCCTGATGGGACTTCACAGGGCTCCGTGATGGGACCTCACGGGGCTCCCTGATGTGACCTCACAGGGCTCCTTGATGGGGCATCGCAGGGCTCCCTACTGGGACCTCACTGGGCTTCCTGATGGGACCTCAGGGGGCTCCCTGATGGGACATCATGGGGCTCCCTGACGGGACTTCATGGGCTCCGTGATGAGACCTCACGGGGCTCCCTGATGGGACCTCACAGGGCTCCTTGATGGGGCATCGCAGGGCTCCCTACTGGGACCTCACTGGGCTTCCTGATGGGACCTCAGGGGGCTCCCTGATGGGACCTCACTGGGCTCCCTGATGGGACCTCACGGGGCTCCCTGATGGGACATCGTGGGGCTCCCTGACGGGACTTCATGGGCTCCGTGATGAGACCTCACGGGGCTCCCTGATGGGACTTCATGGGCTCCGTGATGAGACCTCACGGGGCTCCCTGATGGGACCTCACTGGGCTCCTTGATGGGACCTCACGGGACTCCCTGATTAGCCCTCGTGGGGGTCCCTGGTTTTACCATGTGGTGCGTCTGGCCCCTGGGACCGCGCGGGGCTCTCGGAGAGGTGATAGGGCGCAGCTCGCAGGTTGGTGGTTGCTAGTCACCGTCGTTACTGTCGGGTTCAGACATACGTCTTGAACATTTGATACTTCATCGGACTATGCAGCTTTAATTAGTTTTCGTGTTTATCTTGACACGAGAGGTGGGTTTGGAATTGTGGGTGGTTCAGTTCATGGAGGTTTTCACTCTGTTCTGGGCTGACCCACTGCCAATGAACTCGCCGAGGTGATGAAGAATTCGGGCAATCTGGGCCCCTATCTGGTCATTTTAACCCAGATATATAGATATGGGTCGCCAGGTTGCGGAATGGTTATCAACCCAGAAGAAGAGGAGTGGGGTGTGTGTGTGGGGGGGGGGGGTCAACAGGATTTAACATTCGATGACCTTTCACCTTACTGCTCACGTGACCTCAGTGTTGTCAGTATTATACTCTATCCGTCTAGTAAACACATTGGGTAAATCGGTAGGGAAGGGAGGGATAGGTGGAATTCTAGCTGTGCTTGCCAAAACTAATTTTTCTTGTTCGCACTTCAAATATCTCAAAACTTAGCCATTTAAAATAAAAGTTACTTCAATCTAAAGGAAGATAAATTCAAACAATCAATTCAATATTTGAATCTCATAAAAATGACACGCTACACAGCAGAGGAGTACTTAATGCCCGGACTAACCCTCTACAAGCCCTAAACCGCTGTGTTCTAACGTCTATCGTGTCCGTGTGTTTGTGTGTCTGTGTGTAAATGGGGTCGCTGTATGCAGTTCTTGCAACTTTAATGGGCACACAAATAAATAAATAATTTGACAAATGCCATGAATATAATGGATTATTTATTTAGAACAATTCCACTTTTTAAGTCATAGAACCATTCATATAGTGAGGGCAACTGTATATTTCTGATTTTACGGTGTAGTCATGCATTTTAATGGTAACCTAGTTTTAATAAGTAACCTTCACCCACATACCTCCGCCAACGAAGGCACATATACACAGGGTCGCCAACATTAGAAAATGAAAAACCAGAAGATCTTATATAGATGTTATATTGGGGGATCTGGGCTGCTCCCCGAGGACCAGTTTTTAATGTTAGCTGCTCTGTGGAGTATTTTGGACACAATAATTTGTAAGATTGATATAATATTATTAAATGAAAAACCGGAAGATCGGTGTAAGGTGATGATGGGGACATGAAATAGTATACGCCTTATGGTGAAACCATCAGGGTTGGCAACCCTGTATGCAGTATATCAGCAATTGATCAACCAGCCATTGCTTGTTTATTCATAATAGCCCAATAGTCCAAATGTTGATAGATTATTTGCGGTTTTGAGCCCTGACAACAAATCAGGTCATATCAGGACAAACACTAAATCGCGACAGGATATACTCACCAAATGACCTAGTTATGTCCTATTGGGTTACTGCAGATCGTTGACACAGTGGCACAATACCCCACACAGTCCCACCATCTGATTTTGGGTCACTTGGTCAGTGTGTCAATCACGCGTTGCCTGATTGGCGTACTGAAAGACCCTCACTAAAGTAGTGGCAAATCCGTTTTTGTTGTGTGAGTCTTTGCTTTAAGTTGCCGTTAATATATTATGACTTTTGTTTTCGATATGACATAAGTTCAAAGATCAGTCCCTCATTTAGGTTTGGTTTGACTTGGGTAGGGATTGAATCCACCAGAAGTGAATATTGTTTTTGTTTCGGAAATGGCATGATATCAATTATTAAGGCCCTGTCACACTCAGACATATGGCATCAGCACATGCTCAACGTTCGAAAATTTGCCAGTACGTCAGCATTCATCAAACTTTTCAGCGGCAGGGGGGTGGGGGGGTAAAATGGACGTACACACAATGTACACACAGTGTACATAGCATATGCAGGACATATCTCTGACGTATTGCTAGCGCATGAGAGCGTTCATGTGCCTCACAAAACATTTGCAAAGCGTTTGCATATGCTCGCGGAACGCTGACTAATGTTACATACGTTACTCCATCGTTTGAAGTATGGCACATACTTTAAATATGTTAGGAGTACGTAATGCATTCGTTGGCAGTACATGGACTGTATGCGGCCTGCACATTGCCACCGGCTGAACGCATGGTTAACATGCAGCAACGTATACCAACGTATCCCTAATGTACTCCCAACATACACCGATGTATCTCGAACATAAAAGCAGCATACATTCAACATACATGCCACAGGTCAGCACACGTTGACAATTTTGAGCATGCAAAACATTTTTTCGGAGCCTCGACGAGTGTCGACGTAAGACGACCTATACTGACGCATCTAGAACATATATGCTGTATGTCCAACGTACACGTACCATATGACAACATACGCCAACATGTTGGTCGAAAATCACATACGTTGGCGCACGGTGAGGCGATACATCATAGTGTGACAGGCCCTTTAGTCCCGGACTTTGGATTCGTTCTTGAAGATTTATATTGCCTATCATGGACAAGTCTGAATGGACTTGTTTTCACCATTAGACAGTTTGTCGAAAGAAAGCCACAGCCTACAGTTTTACCGACCCAAGGGATTTTTAACCTCCCACACCACATAGACATGGTATGAGAGCAACTGGCCTTTGATGACCTGTATGTTATACACAGCGGTTGTATTCAAAATTGGCAGAGGTGGGAGCACGGGGAATCAAACCACTGACCTTCAGATTAGGAGTCCGACCTAGAAAAAAATTTGACACTCTAGCCACTCCCCCTCAGAGAACAACTTCAATTGTGATCCTGAGTTGCAACTCGCTAGGAGTGAATATTTTAACCAATAGTGGCAGAAGTAAAAACTATGTTCATAGCCAACTGTAATATTTCTGGATGCCCCGGCCGTCAGAGCCCCAGAGATACAACAAAACTCTCCCCATGTGCATTCTGATGACGGTCTGTCAGTTCACACCTGATGCCCCTCTCAAACAAACTCATAAGGAAGAAAGGGAAGACAAGTCACGCAAGATGGACAGTGAAGAAGTTGTGCTTTATTGGCATCAACTTCTGTTCACCTACTAGTCACCTATCACCCTGACCCCCCCTTACCTTCTGTCCACACAAAATCTCATTACTCTAGTTAGGATGTATCAGAATGAGTGCCTACAGCCCATTGAACCGGAGTCCCATAGTTGTTGCACACAGCTCAGTTTGTATATGAAAAGTGGAGCATCAGACAGAGTGTCTGGGTTCCTGCTCAAGAGAAGAGTGTGTCTCACTCAAGAGTCAGGAGTAGAGTCCTCTCACTTCAAGATTCCATCCAGAAGTGTCCAATAGTGCCTATAGCAGCATATACATCAGAGTGTCTAGAATAATCAATATCAAAATGAGGCTTTTGTGGTCAGGTGGGCAAAGGGGTTCGGGTGACTGGGCCTCCCACAGCCAGCCAATCAGGCACCCTCCACAGCCTGGGTGGCGACGCCCCCAATAGGGGTGGCTGTCACTCAACCCAGCTGTAGGTGGTGTCCATAATGTATGCAGAATGGCTGGTGTGCCTGCCCATCGGCCCTGTGGTAACAGGTAGTTGCAGACAGTTACAATAAATATATATATATTAAAAATTGTCCTTCTCCTCCACTTGCACCCTTACTGGTGCATAGAGGGAACATTTCACCAAACATTAACTGTCTCTTATATAGGAACATCTCGTCATAATCTCGGGCACTATGAATTAACATATATTTCACATAGCCTAATATGTCAGACAGCGAGTGGATCACCCATAACCTTGGTCCCCACTCCATCGCCCAAAGATAATAATGCTCTCTGCCAATATATAATTCCAAACCGAAAATCTGTATATTTTTACACAACGATTCACAACAATAAATTGAATTTGCTGAGTAATTTTCATTAATCGTCTCACAGCAGAAGTGATTAACCTGGCAGAAGGTCAAGGATCACTCAGTAACTTTGGATTGACTCAGTCTGGGATCGATCCAATGAGAAGTGAATACTCTAACCACTAGGATATCCCCTCAGGGTGGAATCCATTTGTAACAGGTTCATCACTTTGATTGATTGATTGCTGATGGCTTACCAACATATCACCAGCAATGGCTATATGTACAACAAAATGTCAGTTTTGTTATTAACAGTAGTCTGCCTACATTGAAATGTACACATACATTTGAAACGGTTACATTTGTGTCAAATGACTGCAAAACTGATATGCAATTTTGAAGTGGCTAAAATCTGTGTAAAATAATATCCTAATTTAACTCAGGTTAGACAGCGAGTGGAGCACCCATAACCTTGGTCCCCACTCCATCGCCCGAAGATAATAATGCTCTCTGCCAATATATAATTCCGAACTGAAAATCCGTATATTTTTACACAACGATTCACAACAATAAATTGAATTTGCTGAGTAATTTTCATTAATCGTCTCACGGCAGAAGTGATTAACCTGGCAGAAGGTCAAGGATCACTCAGTAACTTTGGATTGACTCAGTCTGGGATCGATCCAATGAGAAGTGAATACTCTAACCACTAGGATATCCCCTCAGGGTGGAATCCATTTGTAACAGGTTCATCACTTTGATTGATTGATTGCTGATGGCTTACCAACATATCACCAGCAATGGCTATATGCACAACAAAACGTCAGTTTTGTTATTAACAGTAGTCTGCCTACATTGAAATGTACACATACATTTGAAACGGTTACATTTGTGTCAAATGACTGCAAAGCTGATATGCAATTTTGAAGTGGTTAAAATCTGTGTAAAATAATATCCTAATTTAACTCAGGTTAGTTGGAAAAGTCCTAATTCTAAGTGAGATTTCCATAGTGCAAGCTCAAAAATAGACTCCAGTTTTTTCAAGTCAGATCCAATCAGTATTTACTAATTGGTTGGGTGTCTTTGAATGGATATCACATACAATAGGAAATAAAGCTGGCTTAGTCCAGGTCAAGTAGCCATCATATCGCAATATTTTAATTGAAAACATGAGAATTTACTGGGGACACAAATTGGTATATAGTGGTATTTTATTTAGATTTTCCTTTGTTGATGTTATTCTTGGTTACAGTCTTCGGATGTCATTCTGGTCAAGTGTCTGTTGTTTATCTTTGTACCACGTGCTCAGCCAAAAGTAGTGGAGGGTGCGGTGGGGCAGGCCCAGATCGCCTCGTGGGGGACGTACCGATGGACCGCTGAGGAAGTCCACGTCCCGAATGTCTGGATGTCGTCCAGGGTCAAGCCAAGTGCGGCACAGGCTTGGGCGCCTCCATGGCGAAGGCTGTGGAGGGTGACTGATCAAGGGGCAGGGTGCGCTGTTGTTGCGAGAGCGAGCCTGATCGTGGCAAGCAGTGTGGAGGGGCAAAGGGGCATACCCAGGGTAGTGTGGAAGGCGGGGCCTTGTAGAGGTAGCGGGATGTGCATCGCGTAGTCCAGCCATGCCGCCACCGGGCAGTAAGTGGAGACCGGTATAGCCGGCACGCGGAATGTCTGTGTGCTCACCAATCTTCCATCAAGTCTTGGTGGAGGAGAGGTGGACCTTCACGCCAGTAGGCATGAGGGTGATGACCTTGGCCCACAGCACGTGACCGCATGTGGCGGGTCTGTAGATTCGAGGAGGTTGGACTGGCGTATGATCGTGAAGTATGCCATCAGGGTGTCAAGACTTTGCCGATGGTCTTTATGTCATCAGGCGCTAAGGACGGGGCCTGGACTGGTATGTGGTTAGAGGCTCGCTGTATGCCTTTCTTGAGAAGGCTGACGGGGTAGGTGTCGAATACCACCATAGAGCCACCGGCCGCTCTGACCCATGTTTGGGCGCCGCTGATGTAATTAAGTGCTGCGCCGGGCATCTTTAGTTTGTCTGCAAACTGTAGTATGTATGATAGTACGAGATACTGAGTCGGTTGTGTTGGGTCGGCCTTGTGGTGCCAGATGTAGTGGATGTACCTGGCCACCTGTCTGTTCTTGTTCAGCCAGGTCCCCAGTGCCAGTCCTGTGGCTATCATCTGTGACAGGCACTTGTGGTGTTGTATTGAGAAACCTGGGGATGAAAACCAAGATGTTAGGGGAGGACCGAGCGTGTTGGTGAAGTCAACATGGACCTGGATTAGGCCGCTCTGTGCCACTATGATCTCAGCCATGCAACGAGCTGGGAGTTCATTGTGCTGTCTGCTTATGGCATCAGCCAGCACCTTCCGGGCTTGTGGTGTATCCGGAAGTGTGCTAAGCTTGGCTGCCAGAAGCCAGATCTTCCTTGCGCATGCGGCCAGGATGGGGTCGCAGCCACTGCCTGTGGAGAGGACCTGCTGGGACGCAGAGTTGTTGGTGCTTACGTGGATGGTATGCTGGTGAGGTTCCCTTGGGAGGAGGGCCTTGATGGCTGCCACAAGGTTGACCGCCTCAGCTGGGCTATTGTCATACCCTTTTGTAGTACTCTGTTTGGGTACCGCTCGGCATAGAAGTGGGTTGGAGAGTGGTCACCAGCTCCTGTGAGAGAGGAGTTGCACTCATTGCTCCAGCTGGTTTTGGGGGCTGACTGTAGGAGGGCGTAACCTTTGAAGGTCTCCCCAAAATTGTTGAACCAGTTGATGTCAGGGAAGAGATCTTCAGGGACGGCATGCTTGCCATTCATGGGGGTGTTCCTCACAGTGGTGAGTATCCTCGACATAAACCTCCTGGCCGGACTGATGCACTTTGCTATGTGCTAGAGTCTGGAGGTCCCATCATGACACTTTTTTACCCACGGACCAGATTATTATTATCAACAATTGATTCCTAACTATGCTGATGTCGTAGCACCTATTACTTATTTGACTAGTAATAAGTGTAGGTTTCTTTGGACTATGGAATGTAAAAACGCTTGGAATGAGTTAAAGAGTCTATTACTAGAATGTGTCCTTCTAAAATTTCCTGATCCTTCTAAACCGTATAAATTGTATACAGATGCGTCTGAGTATAGATTAGGGGCTATACTAGTGCAGGAAGATGAAAAAGGAATAGATAGGCCTGTACATTTAATTAGTACTAGATTTAGTTCTGCTCAGCGTAATTATCCTACGATAGAAAAAGAAGCTTATGCTATTATTTATTCGTTGATATGTGATGAAGGAGGAGAGGAGGCAGGAGTTGGAATAAATAACACTTTATTCACAAGAAGGTCAAGTGCAGCAAGGATAATGGAATCAATAATCAATAATGCAGTAGATAATATATGAAGTTCATGCAAAGTCAGTAAGGAGATCAAGGAGATCAATGGATGGTAGAAATGTCAGCGGGAGGGAGGCACCCCGAAGAGCCCTCCACCCTAGTAGGTAAATGGGGGAAGTATGGGTGGGTGGGTGGAGAAAAAAGGTGCGTGCTGGGGAGGCGAGGGAAGACGAGTGGCTAAGAGCAGCTGGGTGGCCGGTTATAGCCCAACGGGCGAGGGGAGAGAAGGAGAGAGGGGGAGGGCGCTCCTCCATCGCCACGAATCACACGCAATGAAAGCATTATGACCGATATGTGACGAAGGAGGAGAGGAGGCAGGAGTTGGAATAAAAAACACTTTATTCACAAGAAGGTCAAGTGCAGCAAGGATAATGGAATCAATAATCAATAATGCAGTAGATAATATATGAAGTTCATGTAAAGTCAGTAAGGAGATCAAGGATGGTAGAAATGTCATCGGGGGGAGGTGCCCCGAAGAGCCCTCCACCAAAAGAGAAGAGAGGGCTCGAGGGGCGCCCGAGGCGGCGAGGCGGGGGACGTATGCACCGCATCCGAGGTCCAGGCAGGCGAGGCAGGATGGCGTCAGGGGAGGGGCGGGCCGGGAGACATGCCCGGCCGCCCATTGGCTCCCACGACAGACGTCTGGCGCGAGGCGGGAGTTGAAAGCGGATGGGTCGCCCCCGGCCGCCTCTATCCAGGAGCACACCCCGGATAGGGCGTACCGGACCGAGGCGGGGGCGATGGAGCGGGCGCAGAGTGAGGCAGTGTAGGTGGCGACGTCGAACGGCGTCGGAGCCAGAGGGTCACATCGGTGTCCAGAGGCGAATGCGACATAGCCCTCGGCCTGGCGGCGTCGGTTCCTCCAGGTGGATGGGGTGAGGGAGGCGACGTGTAGCCCATCGATGGCGGCGACCTCGGAGGCGGAGTATCCTGCACTCAGAGTCCGGGGTTATAGGGGAAATCGTCGTGGCTCGGGTAGGTGTAGGTGAGCCCAAGGCGGGGGACCTTGCATCGGGCCAGGCCGGCCCATCTTCCGGAGAGGTGGGCACGGCTGAGGTCATCGGGCTTGTGGATGATGGTGAGGTCGAAGCAGCCCTCGGCGGCCCTCAACCAGAGTCGGGTCCCGGGCCCATCCTGAGTCGAGGGAGGTGGCGGAGGCCATGTTGTCGGTGTTAATCACAACCGTGGCCCCGTGACGTCATCAGGGAGGTGGGTGTGCAGGGCCATGACGAGGTTGACCGCCTCCATCTCGTGGATACTCAGGAAGTGGGCCCGGAAGGCCACGGAGTACCCTCGGGCGGAGCAGCGGGAGGAGGAGTAGGCACCCCCGCGACTGAGGCAGGAGTCACACTCTATGACGACCCTCCGGGTCCCAGGGGTGTGAAGGAGGTGGAGGCCATTCGAGGCACGACCGTAGGCCGTGAACCACCTGAGATCACGGAGGGTGTCGTCCCCGAGGGTGATGGTGGCGAACCCGTAGCAGCTGCGCAAGGCCGCGAGGAGGCGGGCCATAAACTTCCTCGTGGGGAGGACGCAGCTGCCAACATGGTTGAGGCGATCGAGGATGCTCTGCAGTTCCGGGCGACTCGGGCCTCGCAGTCTGTGATGAGCTCGTCGACCTTGTCGGGGGCGATGCGGCTCATCATGGCCTCGCTGTCAATGGCGAAGCCCAGCCAGTTGACCCGCACCGCCGGGGGTGGCACTTCCCTGAGGCGACCTCCAGGCCGGGGGCGGCGGCCGTTGGCGGCGCTGGGGGGAGATGTAAGGGGGGCGGCGGCAGAGATGTGAGAGGGGTTGGCGGTAGAGATGTGAGAGATGTGAGTGGGCTTGGCGGCAGAAATGTGAGGGCTGCGACAGCCGGGTGCTGGGCCGTCGCCTGCGGGGGCGGTGGCGAGATGAGAAGGGGGCAGTTGGCGTGGGTGGCATGGCGATTACGTGGATGGGTATGGCCGGGTGCACAGCGGGGGGCGGTGGGGGTGATGGCACCGCGGACGGCACCCCGGGGTGGGGGGGCATCCGGTTCCCGGGACGGACTTCCGGTGGTTGCTGGTGAGTGGTTGTGGGGTGGCGGGAGACGGCGTCTGTGAGGACATCATCAGAGCGACGGCGGGTCTGGGGGGCGGGGTGGTCCGTGTCGGACGTGTTCCTCCAGTGGCAGTGGTGGGGAGGGAGGAGGGGTGGTGGGCCTGGACCCAGGAGGCGCGTCGCCGCCGCCAGACAAAAAATCCAGCGAGGTGCTCGCGGGGGCGGCTGAGGCGCGCTCCTGGGTCCGCTTCGTAAAGCAGACCGCGGACGTTGGCGCAGTAGGCGCAAGCGTGCCTCTTCCTGGAGCCCTGGTCCCTGTGCGCCTCCCCGGCGGGGGCGAGGTCAGATGAGGCGGTTTCTCTGTTCCATGCGGGGCATGGCACTCCGTACGCCTCCTGGGTGTATGGGGTGCGGGGATCGGCTTGGGCTGCTCGGGGCTGGGCGGCGGCAGGGCGGCAGGATGAGGCGCTGGGGGCGATTGCTGGGGCGCCCACCGGAGCAGTTGCGGGGGCGGTTATCACATCCAGGTGCACTGTATTAATGGCGATGGGGTCCAGCCACCCAACCGGTAGCCGTCCGTCGGCAATCCAAGCGAAGATGGTTTCCGAGTAGCGCCGGACGCTCGGCCACCGATGGGTCACACAATCCCGCTGCACCGTGAGGTTGTGGTGCAATAGGCCGGGGATGGAATCCGAGGGGAAGGCCGGGTGCAATTCCAGCATCCGGTGGGTGAGGTTGTACTCCTCCATCGTGGCCTCGCCCCTCTTCAGCACCTTCCCCTCGGCGCCTCTCTCTATCAAGTCGTGAGGAAAGATGTAGCCCGAGGGTATACCTTTCCGTCGGCCAGTATTCTGCGCCTCGGCCGACTGTAGAATCTCCCGGACCGCCTCGGCGGCGGAAGTGGGCATGTGGTCGGGGGCGGCAGGAAGGGCCGCCAGAAGGCGGGCTGCAGAGGCGGCCTGCTGTGTCGCTTAGGTGCCCTGCCTAGTGTACCGCCGGTGCAGGGGGTGGACGTCCTTAGGCGGCGTCCCGGAGGCGGAGAAGGGGCGAGCCATGGGGGCGACGCCCCCGGCTCCCAGGGCGAGTTCCTGGATGATATCCGCGAGCCGGTCCATTATGGTGGCGGGCGCGGGGGCTCAGACTGCAGGCTCGGGCTGGATGAAGTCACGGAGGCGGCATCGGGTGAGGCGGCAGAGGCGCTCCTCCCCCGGCGGGGCGGCCTCTTCCTCATGCAGCGGCAGGCATGTGTAGGCCGGCGAGTAAGGCAAGTTGCGGAGGCATGGAGGCGTGGAGGCAGGCACGGTGTGGAGGCATGGAGGTGTGGTGATGGGAGCCAAAGAAAAAAGGTGCGTGCTGGGGAGGCGAGGGAAGGCGAGTGGCTAAGAGCAGCTGGGCGGCCGGTTATAAGGGCCGGGTGTGAAGAGGGGGGGGGAGGTTATGTCATAGCCCAACAGGCGAGGGGAGAGAAGGAGAGAAGGGGGGGGGTGCTCCTCCATCGCACGAATCACACAAAATGCAAGCATTACGACCAATTAAGCTAAGACCGTCCTTATATGGTGCAGAATTTACTATCTATACGGACCATGCTCCACTAAAATGTTTTTTCACAAAGGATATCCGTAATACACGTATTTAACGATGGGCAATTCTATTAGCGGAATTTTCAGCACCAATTGTCTATATGAGAGGGGTAGATAATGTTCGGGCTGATATGTTATCCAGATTGAGACCAGATACAGAAGTTACTGAATTTGTAGAAATGTTTGCACTTGATTCTATTTTGGAAGAGCAGATAATTCCATTTCAGCACTATCAATTGCCATTTGATGAAGTCATGAATGAGCAGAAGAAAGTGCCAGAATATACATTAGGAATGAGTGAAGAAAAAAATTATTTGATAATGGATAATCTTCTTTATTCAATGGTTGCTCCTACACGTAAAGATACATATCCTCGACTAGTTTTGCCAGTGAGATACAGGGATTCTGTAATTAAAATAGCCCATACGGAGGTAGGTCACATGTCTATGTCTAAAACCCTGAGGCGACCACAGGAACATATGCACTGGTTGGTATGACTAGGGATGTTCACAAGGTAATTACCAATTGTCCTAATTGTGTAGTGAACTGTAGCAGACACACACATGCGTATCCACAGTCAATGCCATTACCGGTATCACCTGGTATTGTGATTGCTGCCAATCTGTCTGGTCCTTACAGTGAAATAGCGAAATAGCGAAATAGCGAATGGTAGACAGGAAGTGTGAACACTTATTTGTTTCTCATTTTTGATTGAGTGCAAGTAAATAAGCAACACAAGGAATAATTAGTAGCATGTGGTGAATAAGGGGTCAAATTTCCCTGGATCATTAGCCCATGCTTTTTCTAATCTATTCTTGAATGAATTTATTGACTCAGCATCAATAACATTTTGTGGGAGACTGTTCCATATATTTATGATCCTGTTTGAGAAACTGTGTTGCCTTAACTTTGAAA
Organism: Branchipolynoe longqiensis; assembly: GCA_030323885.1. NCBI lineage: Eukaryota > Metazoa > Annelida > Polychaeta > Phyllodocida > Polynoidae > Branchipolynoe > Branchipolynoe longqiensis. Next base: position 181,895,551 of record CM059186.1, read on the forward strand.
TGGCTCTGGGTTTTACTAGTTTGAGAGTATGGCCTCGACTGCCTTCTCTTTTCTTCAAGGTGAAAAATTGGTTCATATCTATTTTATCAAAACCTTTCATAATTTTAAATACTTTAATTATGTCACTCACTTCTTTTCCTTCTTTAGGAAAGGGTAGGAAGTTTATCCGGTAAGTACCTATGGAAATAGATATCTATTGTCTATAATAGACCACTGTTCTGGTTGGGTTGTACCTTCTGATAGTACAGGTTTTTCTCCTTTCTTTCTAACTTATGGTAGCTATCCAGGTACAAAACATAGTTCTTTACTGTATCAATCGACAGGGACAGGAGATTCGAATTTAGCGCATCAGCTAGACGATTTGTCTATTGCTTTCCTAAAAGCAGTGGATAATCAACGGGAAAGTCGAAAATATAATATTGCTTGTGCAGAGAAGAAAGCGAATACAGTTATATCGAAACCAGGTGATAAAGTTGTGTTATTAGTTAATGAATCAGGACCATTAGAGCAAAAATACGATCCTGGATACATTGTAGTTAGATCACAGGGTTCAGCAGTAACCTTAGTCGGGCCTACAAATAATCGAAAAATTGTTAACCGAGAAAAGGTGAAGAAGGTTGATTCTAATATTATTTGGGATAATTTAGCACCTAGATTAACTGGTACTGATAGGTTAAAAGGTAGCAGACAACCTTTGCCATTCGATACAATTGTTCCTTTGCCATTCGATACAATTGTTTCTGGCCAGGAAAGATGAAATAATGTATTTTTGTTTGATCAAACTAAACAAACACCTGAATTAATACATTCTAGTGATGTTGGTACAGGAGCGCTTATGCATCAGCAGGTGTGTAGAATCGATTCATTGATTGCTAGTTGTTGCAGAATTGACCAATCACAGCAAAGAATGCCATGGAGGGACCGACCGCAGCATGGACGACGGAGTGCTTCGGCTCTGCCGGACGGTAATATTCTTTGTTTGGCGCCACTAATTGGGAATGATTGCGCCATACTTAACCATTGCGCTAATACGAAGCATGGACTAAAAATAGTGTAAGTCGACAGCTTTCGGACTGATCGACAGGGTTTTTGAGGTTTAGTCATAAGAAATGTTTATAATCCTAACCTAACTTGTGCCGTAGGTGATGCGTAGTGATCTAAGTTGTGCCACTAATAAACATTACTAATTCAGTGGAATTACAGCCATGTTGAAGATGTGATAGACTCCAGGGTAGCAACACATAGGAAAGCGTGATGTCATACTAACAAATGACCAATGATTTCTTTTCCCATTGACATTCTACAAATATATGTGAATTGTTTGTAGCCATGGCAGGTGCGGGTGTACACTTGGCGTATTTTGTAGCTTGGCAGACACAAGGTTAAAATTACCTGATCGAGTTGAAACTTGTTCAGCTACTAAGCCACCTCTGAAAGGTCACAGGAAGGATGGAAATAGTAAATCTGTACACCTGGTAGCTTTATTAGGAATTGTTTGTCCTGCATGCAGTTTCAAGGTAGACAAAGCAGGTGGAGAAATCGAAACTATGGATGCGGGATGAATGCAAGAAATCAAAGATGTGGCGTTCTCAGTGCTTGGGAGACAGAATTGAGTTTGCATTAACCTTTCTAGGTTCCAAAAATGGACTCGTTAGATGTGCGGAGGATCAAGACCGCATTACACAGCACATTGATTTATGCATTACTGTAATAATCATATTAAATTCTCCATCCCAACAAAGTTCTTGCAGACTACTAATCTATGTTCTCTTTTGTTACTTGTCATACTCGTTTTAGGAAGGCAAATGCGAACAGCAGATAGAGTTTATGCTATATGGAGCAGGGCATATTTTCGTGAATATATGGTAACTGATTTAAAGTAATCAGATGCTCGATGCGGGGAGTCTATTCTTATCGATGTGTTGACGGCCGCGCTCATGAAGCTACTACTCGTTTCGTCAGGCTTGACTGAAGCTATAAATACAGTTATTTCTCGTCTAGCGAAGAAAAATTAGACAAAACATGACATACATGAGAAATTGTCACACAGGTGGATATGAGTGACACGAGGTCAACAGGTACATTACGACAACGGTTGGAACTATAATAGAGTTCCATACGCACAGCTATATTATTAGAAATTCATAGATAAATACCTACGACACTTAGAAACATGAAATAAAAAACCTATGATATCTACACAATTTATTCTATATTACTATATACATTATAAAACATAAAAATAAATATAAAAATAGAGAATTTAATGAGAATTTTTCTTAAATTACTTCCATTTCTTTATAGACTGATACTATAGTTGATATTACATAATAAACATATAATAAATTATTAATAAATTATTTATTTAATGAAATAAACTATGACATGTTTTAAAGAATTTTGCCAGTACTGGTAGATCAGAGTAAGGCGATCGATAGTCTGTATCCCCATGATCCGGGACAGTCACTGATCAGTCTGTATCCCTATGATCCGGGCCAGACATTTAACGTTTGTGGAAGATTGTGAAATGGTCAAACATATAGTACTCTTGTGGACGTCTAAACTTGGATAGAACATTTTTCAAAAATACTTTTCCTTCTTTTTGCACAGCGAAGGCAATGGATGATGCTGGGGGAAGCATAGCTAATGCCTAGGGCATGAAGAAGTCTTCATCATTTCTTACAAAAGCGACTGTTCGTTGGGTGGTCAGCTGAAATGAGCAGGAAGATTCTTCCTTTTTTTCCCCCTATTGTTCGCTGGGAGAGTGCATGAGGTTCCTTTCACTACATTTTTTTTATGAAGATTCACTTTTCCAAAAGTCTGTCTGTGGAGACGTTGGGTAAAAGAGTGATAGAATTTGTTTGATGAAAATTCACTTTTCCAAAAGCAAATGTCTGTTGAGAGCTTGGTTAACAGAGTGATAGCATTTTGTTGATGAAGATTCACTTTTCCAAAAGCAAGAGTCTGTTGAGAACTTGGCTAAAAGAGTGATAGAATTCCTTTATTTATGAAGATTCACTTTTCCAAAAGCAAGTGTCTGTTGAGAGCTTGGCTAAAAGAGTGATACAATCTTGTTGATGAAAATTCATTTTTCCACAGATGAGTGTCTGTTGAGTGCAGCTATACAAAATTATGACTTTTCTTGTGGAAGAGAAATTCTAGAAAACTGATGAGAGATTATTTTCTTTCATTATTTAAGTATTTATTTTTCATTTTCATTCCACTAAGATGAATGAGAGATGAATGTATCTGGTATGTTATTCATATTCATCATAGCACTAAGATGAATGAGAGATGAATGATTGTGATGTTCTTCATCTTGTCAAGGACAAATATGGAAGAGCTAAGCTCACATATTTTTCTTGATATATATATATAATATATATATTCTTTTTAAAATAATTACAAACCCTTTTGAACTACAAAACTGATCTTGCATATACTTGAGAAGTGTTTGCTGGGACTATGCCAGAAACACTATAAAGCCTTACTAATTATAAAATATTTATTGTTAAGATGGTGTTGGTTTATCTTCTATGACATAGAGATGTTGAATATTGCCATTGATTGTCATGAAAGGTAGTTCATTTGAAATTCATGGACATAAAGATGTTGAATATTGCCTCTGGTTGTCATGTAAATGCTGGTTCATTATAACTCATGGACATTAAAAGAAATCGGTAGAATATTGTCATTTGATTGTCATGAAATGTTGTTCATTTGAAATTCATGTACATAAATATATTGAATATTGCATTTGATTGTCATGAAATGATGGTTCATTTGAAAGTCATCGACATAAAATTGGTAGAATATTGTCATTGATTGTCATGAAATATGGTTAATTTGGAAGTCATGGACATAAAATTTGATAGAATATTATCATTAATGATCATAATTATTAACTTTATGCTGTCATTGACATGGTTGATATTAATCTATGAAGATGATTAATTGTCTTTGAGGTGGAAAATGCATATTGTTATATTGTAATCTATGTATTAGATTTAAGAATTTGAACAAAAATACTTTGAGAGTGCAAGTATTATTACTATTACTATTATTCTTATTACCATTGTTAAATACAAGATTTAACTGAATATAACTCCGATGATGGTTTGATAAATACAAAGGAAATGTAAATCCTTTATATAGAAAATATATACTACAGAACTGCGAATATCAAGACCAAGCATCGAGACCATCAAATATTGCAACGCGAATGCAGTAGTTCATAGAACACTGGCATATATAACTAAATCGAGGAAATAATCAACATAACACCAAAGGAGAGAATTGACATGGAGAACTGGTGGCAAATTGCTGAAGAACTGTATGGAAACCGCAACAGCATGTAAAACTTAGTCTAAAAGCTAGAAATCTATTATTATTTAATAATATAGAAGTAGCCATTATAATTTCAAAGTTGAAATTGAACCGCTGTCATTGCTTTGTTTACTTTTTGACGCTGAGTTAATGCTGTGAGTATACAGCTTTCTGTCGTTCTTGCTACTGTTGTTAAAACTGATGTTTGAGGTTGGATACTTGTACATAATGTACAAAATGACGTTTTGAATCTATTTTTGCCTTTATTTCCTTGGAAAACAACTTATTTTTGGTGAAATCAGAGTAATTGGTTGGTTTCTACAAGAAAATAGTCTGTGAAAGTAACTTATCGATTCAAACCACTTTAGCCTTGTTTCCCATAGAGCTGAGATCTGTAATGCTGTGCCTATGGAGACCTGTCGAGCAACCACGCATCTACCATCAACGTCTTCGGGTTTCTCCGGGTTTGCCAGTCGGAAAGACAAAATGGGTGGGCCAAGCGTATCGATTAGGGACTAAATGGTAGTAATGCTGTGGGACTGAAGACTGACTTCTGGAGTGTCACAAGGACCTCTGAAGGGTCACAGAGTTGAAAAAAGGTCAGATTAGACTAAAAATGGTCGCAAATTGTTTGTACACATCTTTTAACATCATATTGAATGTCAAAAATAGGTTATGTTCTTCCCAAATGGTAGAAAAATGTGATTTTATTTTTTTAATTAATAATAATAAAAATACTTATTATTATTATGATGATTCAAAGTGAGAAGGCCTTATCTATTAAAGATTTAGACTTAATTATTATTGTTGGTTAGTTGATTCATGGTAACAACGTAAGTGAGAATTAACTTCTGTCCACGCTGCCTTGGGACAGGTGGTAAGAAGTGGAGGGGCGGAATACGTTGTAAAATATTCTGATTTTCAACGATAGGGGGAAGAGAAATGTTCTATTATGAAAAGGGTATATGTGACCAGGTGCGTGTATGTATATATATATTTAAGTGTTGTGGTGCCTTAATGGAATGTAAATGGACATAGTGGTGCTGGCTGGGCTGTGTATAAGGGTCACTCAAGGCCTATCCCTTCTCCCTCTACTGGGTAGGATCACCACACTCAGGGTCAAGGTTCAAAGCTGGTGGTGGCCAGAGGCGCCACACGGCTTGGTGGTGGTGGGCAGACCACTGGCAGCCATGGGGACCAGGAATGCTTTTTCCCTATTGGCAGAGCCAGAATGCTTGTTTCTCATTGGGCGAAAAGGGTGAGGTGATACTCTACAATGTACCCATATATAATAAACCAGAGAGGCTTGGACACTCTCTTCTCATACTCTTACTTTACTTTCTCTTTCTCCCCGTCTGGATTGTTTTTCACTTTAGCCTAGCTACATAGCCACAGGCTCGAACACGCAACCCGACAGTGTGATAAGTCGATGATGACACACCTGTGGGATGAAGTACGCTTCGGGCGAGTCATCATTGGACTAATCTGTGTCCAGGGGCGAAAGGGGAGTCACTCAAAGGGGCCGAGCAGTGCCCCGAGCTCCACCTCATTGTGCACAAAGTTTGTGATGTGGGTGGCTTGGGCTGGGTCCTCAGCATGGTGGGCGGTGGCCGGTGGCCGGTACTGGTGGTAGGGTTCTGGTGTAGTCCACTGTCCAGACAGACTCAAGGAAATCCACTATCTGTTTGTCATGGTAATCGTGAAGGAGGTGTCTCCATGCTGGAATGTTTAGGCCGGATGGGACCGGGATCCACCTCCCCATATAGTTTGTGAGTGCACACTGCCGTACACTGTCATATAATTTCATGTACGGTAGGTTGTTTTTCCACAGGCGTGGGATGGTCTGAGGCCACATGGCATGAAGGGTGGTCCTGTACGCCTTTTTGCCGTTTCGCCCCCGATCGCTCGATCTCATCCTTGCGATCCATCATGCTTTGGGATATGAGGCCAAGCCTTTTGTCCATGCGTGTCTGGAAAGCATTTAGAGCGGCAAGCAGTGAGGCAGTGTTGTCGGACTTACGTTGTGTGTCCCCGGTGTTGGTGGGGCTGTCAGTTTTGGTGAGGCTCTCGCGCTGCTCCTCGGTGCGGCTTGAATGAGATTGTGTTTTCCTAGTCGATTTCTCATGTAGAATCACTGATCTAGGTCACCCACGGGTCTTTTTCGCGGGTCTTGGATCCGGTGTTAGTGAGGAGTCATGGGTTGCGTCCCTGGGGCACTTATTACAGGTGGAAGGTATGGCGAGGCAAGAAAAGGGGGGAAAGCTTCAGTGGCCATGCGGCAGGTTCGGGCGCACTGGTCACATGTATGTCGGCTGCCATGACCTTCAGAAGTGACACTGACAGGTTTTATTAAATTTACTTTTTGTTCTTTTTGTGCAGCAATAAATGTTTACTGAGTATATATGTATAAGGTGCTAAGCAATATGGGACAAAACTTTTCCATTGTAACAATCAACATACTATCTGGTTATGCATTTGCTCAGGATAAACTGATTTGTTTTTCACATGGTGTTTCATAATCCCAATAGAATACATATTGATTTGAAGCAAATGTCCTTGTGTTTTCAGTGTAACTGTTTCTGTGCTGTTTTGTGTCAATCGTTACAATGGACAACAACAAAAAGAGCTATCACCTTTTGAGACAGGCTTATATATATAATAATTCTTATGTTATGATAGTGGAACAAGTAGTGTTATGAACAAATAGTGATGAACCAGTTACAATGCTTCCGTGCGAGTTGCATGCGAGTACCGGCCCCCTCTAACCCCAACAGGTTATAAAAACATGAGTGCTCTGCCGCTGTGAGCACCCTATGTAATTACAAAACTCTCCCCCTTCATTTCACCTGTGATGCAATCCCTTACATGTGACCTAGCACCTGCACTCCTGATATACTGCCCACACTATGTCTCATTGTCACTTTAGCCTATATACTGAAAGCAGTGCCTACAGCCCATGGGACAGGAGTTCTATGGCTGTGTATACACTCAATTTGAATAGATGAATTTAGGTAGCATCAGACAGAGTGTCTGGGGTTCCTGCTCTAAAGTAGGTGTGTCTCACTCAAGAGCCAGGATGAGAGTGTGCTTCTCCTCAGTGTCTCAGAAGCAGAAATATAAATAATTACTTAAGTGAGACTAGTGTGTGGTCAGGATAGGCCAAGGGAGTCAGGTGACCGGACATTCCCCAGCCAGCCAGTCAGACACTCCCCACAGACTGGGTGGGTGGCCACCCCCAGTAGGGGCTGTCACTCAAACCAGCTGCAGGTGGTGCACTCTATACATATGCAAATTAGGCAGGTAGGTCAGTCAGTGGTCCTGGGTGGACAGGATGTTGCATACAGTTACAGATATGTATATAGATATATAAAGTAAAATTGTTCTTTTCCTCCAATTGTATTCTTTATGAACACATAGAGAAACATTTCAATAATCATGTACTGTTTCTTGCAAAGGAAATCTTTTCATTAACTCCAAACATCACATATAACAGATAGTTTACACCACCCAGCATCATGTACATTACCATTAACTCCACTCATAATATATAACATATAGTTTACCTCACTCAGTATCATGTACCATGGGAGTGGGATTTTATTACGTTTAGTTTACGCAACCTGATTCCCACTTCGGCATCCAAGAATAATAATGCTCTCTGCCAATATATAATTCCTAACCGAAAATCCGTATATTTTTACAAGGTGGGTTTGTATCACTATCCATATATATATATAAGTGTTTTGGCTTCAATAATTGTATGTTTTAACTGCATTATGCATCCTTAATAGCTTAGTTAGATTCCAAGAATATAAACGTTATATTCTAATAACGCCAGTGTATCCACTTAATTGTTTAAATATGTCCAAAATCTCAGAAGAAAACAAGCAAACATAACAGTATATGATGCAGATATCTCATCAGTAAGTTTATTGTTCATAAGTTTTTCCTGTTTACATAATGCTGTACTTTTTAGACTAGTGAAATATTCATCCATACATTTTGATATACTTGTTTTATTGATCCTGACCGAACAGGGCCCGAAGTAACAATTAGTCAAACAGGTCAACTCTAAGACAGTTAAATTAACTATTTGTTGAATAAGTTATCAGCTGAATACAGCTTAAGTTTGTTTGGTTGTTTGTTGTTGTTTTACGTCCTAGCAACATACAGCTTAAGTAGATTGCCGGTTAAGAATAAGAACTGCTTAAAGATGTTAGTAGTTAACTACTAGTTAAACAGGTTGCCAAGTATCTACAGGTCAATTAGATTAAAGGTTACATATTTGTTGAGTAGGCTAAATGCAGTCTAAGTAGCTTCCTGGATAAAGAACACTTAAACAGGTTAAATGTGACCTAATATCGTGACCTTAAATATGTTACCAATTAACTTCAGGCCACTTAGATCACAGGTTAAATAATTGTTGAATATGTTATCCACCAGTTAACTCCTGGGTAAGTAGACTACCGATTGAATAAATACCAGTCAAGCAGACTAGTGACTAACTATATAGCAATAGCTATTAATTCTTTAATATATTTCAACGATATTTATATATATGTATTCATCACGAATTGTCCTGATTAAATATATGTATAACAAATATTCCTGATTAACTAAATAGCAAATAGGCATTATTTCTTTTAATATATTTCAACCACATTTATTGATATGTACATATGCATCACGAATTGTCCTAATTAAATATATGTATAACAAATATTCCTGATTAACTATATAGCAAATCGGCATTATTTCTTTTAATATATTTCAACCACATTTATTGATATGTACATATGCATCATGAATTGTCCTGATTAAATATATGTATAACACAGAGCATAATTTGAGAGTATAACTATAGCATGCCCTATCACCCCGTAGCTGGTCTAGGTGCACATACACAGATATATATATATATATATATATATATATATATATATATATAAGCTTTTTAAAACGTCTTGTTTGCATAAACCTTTAAGCAGCTTCCTGGTTAATGACATATGTAGAACTAGAAAATGAGTAGGGTTATCAGATATTGGTTATATATTTATCTTAAACAAGTGTATGTTGACACATGTGGCATTTTAATATTTAGAACAAGAATGAATAATGGTGATGTGGATATCACTGATTGTTTTGTGTGGAATTGTATGTTTCTTAGCTCAAAATGTTTAACTATGGCTAGTTTTTTCTTAGCTATTTTCATCAGATCATTATATTGCATGTGTGCATACATGTTTAAGCCAAATTGTTATGTATTTCTATTCATTTGGAATCAAATCGAAGTTTTTCCTTATGCAAATCAGCAAACTCAATGTCCAGACGCATTTGCTTTGCTACCAACACCGTTTTCAGCGCATGCACAGGCGGAACGGTGATCTCGTCTATCGACCTCGTCACTGATATAAAAAGTAATCTAACCGTGAAATACGTGACTGTTAGCTGATACAGTGATAGTAGACATCGTTGTTTATATATATCGCAGTGCTGAAGATGCCCCCCCACCTTTACCCCCTAACACCCTCGCTCCACCCCACCCCACCCCACTCCACCCCACCCCACCCGCTTCCACCAAGCGATAGTCTCAGTAAGTAATCACCTTGACTGTCTCCCACCGCATCGCCTTGGAGACGGCAAAATAGCCCATCGACATGACGAAGCCATACGCCTTACTCAGGTACCCAACGCTTGGTGACGTCAGCGCCGTGACGTCACAAATCTTTCCCTTCTTCACCTTCTCGAGCTCGGCGTGCGCGACCTTGGGCGGGACGCGCAGGAAGGCGGCCGTCTCGCGCGCGCGTTCACGCAGCTCGCGCTCTCCGCGCGACGCTAACGTCTCCTCGGCTCCGATGACCTTGTCCAGACTTCCGCCGGAAGTCATCGTGCTGTTCTCAAGGTAGCGCGGCGCGACCTTGGCGTGGCTGAGGCGCCAAGTGTACAACGACTTGATGACGTCATCCTTCGCCTTCAGGACGGGGTCGTCGGCGGGCTGCACCCCAGCGATGAAGCTCTGGAAGCGGTACTTGACGCCATGCTTGTGGAGGGTATCCAGGACGCGGTTGTACTGGATCGGGATGCCTTCACGCTTCCGGATGCCGCCTGTGAAGATGACGCCCTCCCCGAATGTGCCGAGGAACTCGTCCATGCACTGGAAGGTCAGTGATTCCCCACCACTCGCACCGCCCTCATTGCCATTGATGTTCCATGCGGGGAGTCCCTGGATGTAGTCGGCCCAGTGTTTCTGGCTGATGAGTCGATCCTTCATGTAGTTGCTGAACACGCGGCTCACCATGACAATGCGCTTGCGAATAACGCTCAAAAGTTCAATTCTTCGCTCAACTATCTTTACAGCATACTCAGGTGAGGCTCGAGCGGCTTCAGTTTCTTGGAGGTATTCGCGAATGGCGAACAGTGCTGGCCGAAAGACATTCTCCATGTCGAGGAAGGAGGTGAAGAAGTTCTTCTCGGAGTGTCGCATCTCTGGGATGTGGTTGAAGTAGAAGCGCATGTCAGTCGGCTTGTCCGGATTCTCGGCATCGTCATAGCGACAGTTGCACACGTTCAGCCCGAAGGTAGTTCCCCGCTGCACAACGCCCCAGAAGTCACTGATCTGCAAGACGCAATCAGAGGAAGATGGACGTGAGTGGAATGTGAAGCAAGGATTATACGTGAGTAGTTGAGATAGATGGGTAAAAACAACAGTGAATGTCTTCATACACTCTTTCGGCTGCAGAAATGTGATTCATTAATCGAAGTCATGTTACTGACATATTTTCCAGGATTCACAAGATTCTACATGAAGAATTTATAATATATCTTTTCCTCAGCGTGATTTACTCATGCGCAAAGAACTTTGCTCTCGGAATGTCACTCTTTTGAAGAAGAAGAAGAAGAAGAAGAGGAAAAAAAGGTTTATTGTGTTGTTGCAACAAATATATATACATATATTATGTATGGCTGGTTGGTTGGTTGTTGGATCTTTACGTCTTAGCAACATCTAAGGTCATATCAGCATGGGTATCGACTTGTAACAATGTGCACTCATGGCAACGTTATAATGCTGCCCCACTGGAAAATCAGGCCGTCAGCACAATGACCTGAAATCCCACTCAGTCACATTATCCTGACACTGATCTACCCAGTCCTTGCCCTATCCTATTGATGCTGAGCACCTGGCTAGGAAACGACAAGTATCAATTTTTAAATCATTGGACTTGAATCCTGGGTTCGAATCCCACGATCTACAAAAACGGGAGACGGACGCTCAACTCATTCGGCCATCCCATATGGTGTATAATATGTATGTATGCGTACCGTGGTAAATGGGGTCCACAAAGCCTCTGGGAACTCCAGCATCTTCCGGGCTCGCTCGGCCTCCGATCCGGGGATGGTGCCCCAGCGGTAGAGGTTGGCCATGTACGAGAGGGGCGCCAGGAACGCCAGGAACACGGGGTCGTCGGTGTGCATGCGCCGCTGCACGTGGATCATCACTTCCGGTAGGTCAACCTGCAGCAGAGAGGGTGCGTCGGTAAGAAAGTGTATCGATATCGTCAGTACAGAGCTGTGTGGTTCGAGCCGCAGCTTTATTTTGCTGTCGGGCGTGATTCCCGATCGATATGCCCACTCAGTCACATGGACTTCTAAAGCAATTTTTTGTTATTAATAGATGTAGTATGCGGTGTGAATAATGCAATAGTAAAGGTCAACAAGGGACAATCGTACATTGAAACCAATGTTTGAATTAATCAAGTTGTCACGACATCATCATCAAATGGATAGGCAAATAAAAGGAAAGCTGTTCAGATATTGAACATTTGCTCATGTCAACGGTTCGCCGATTACCAAAAGACTGTACTATTATATATGATTGATTGATTGATGGTTTCTTTACGTCGTGTCGGCAGGTAGGGACCACGACTTGGATTTCAAAACTTCTTGCTTTCTCAAGACGTCTTGAAAAACCAAGACAGTTTACATATAGAAACAAATAGGGGTGAGCTGTCACAGTCTGCTACTACTTTAATATTGAGGATGGAACCTAACAAAACAAATCATTGGAATGGGTGTAAATAGCTCTTCAAAGTGTCGATGAAGAGAATGCTCATAATATTCAATTAAAACTACATTAAAATAAAGAGACAATCTAATTTTGCCTATAACATTGTGCTGCTTGTATTTTGGAATTAGTCATTTTTACTGGTAAACCACCATGGTCTATTTTTAAAAAGTACTTTTCTTAGAATCAAAATCCTGGACATAGTTAATGAGAAATAACAAAAAATATGAACAAATCATGATGTGTGGCATCATACAAGCCATTACTTTAATGTACACACAGGCAGATGGGTTGTTGTTTTAGCAGTCTACACAAGGATGGACACACACAAAGTAAGACAATAGCCACACAGCAACACTGGTCTGCAACCCACACACCCACCAGCCCACCTCTAGCTACACCATGCTGGTCAGTCATGAATCAATGATGATGTGGTGATATTTATTTAAATTTTATTGAATTTATTTTCAAATTTATTTGGTATTATCCTTACTATTGAGTTTTGTTCATATTATTCCTAGCCATATTGATTGCTCGTTATTCACATGCTTTCAGGACCTCCCAGCATTCTGGCACCAGTTGGACCATTGTGGGTTGCACTTCCTCTGTAGCTCAGATGGCAGAGTATTCATCTCAAGATCAGAGGGTAGCCGGTTTGAATCTTGGAACTGCAATACTTTTTTTTAAAAGAATGTCCTACTACTTTTTTGTGTAATGCATAATTATATCAATATTAATAAATATGCCTTTACCTAACTCGGCATTGCTCGACGTTATCTGACTGGCCTTATCCGGCTCTGCTTTACCCAGCTCGGCTTTACTCGGCTCTGCTTTACCCGGATTGGCTTTACCCGGCTCGGCTGTACCCGGGTCAATTTTACCCGACTAGTCTTCACCCGACTCGACTTCACCCCACCCGACTTCTCCCGACCCGACTTTACCCGACCCGAGTTCACCTGACCTGAGTTCACCCGACCCGAGTTCACCCGACACGACTTTACCCAACCCGACTTTACCCGAATACACTTTACCCGACTACACTTTACCCGCCTCGACGTTACCCGTCTCGACGTTACCCACCTCGACGTTATCCGCCTCGATGTTTCCCGCCTCGAGGTAACGTCGAGGCGGGTAACGTCGAGGCGGGTAACGGCGAGGCGTGAAATGTCGAGGCGGGTAACATTGAGGTGGGTAACGTCGAGGCGGGTAACATCGAGGTGGGTAACATTGAGCCTGGTAACGTCAACCCATAAAGTCGAGGCGATTAACGTCCAGCCAGGTAAAGTTGACCCGGGTAAAGTCAACCCGGCTAAAGTCGCGTTGGGTAAACTCGGGTCGGGTAAACTCGGGTGAGGTAGAGCGGGGTGAGGTAAAGTGTGGTTGGGTAAAGTGGAGTCGGGTAAAGACGGGTCAGGTAAAGTAGGGTCAGGTAAAGTCGGTTCAGGGTAAGTCGGGTCGGTTAAAGTGTGGTCAGGTAAAGTGTGGTCGGGTAAAGTCCAGTTGGGTGAACTCAGGTCGGGTGAAGTCGGGTCGGGTAACGTTTAGGTGGATAACGTTTAGGTGGGTAACGTCAAGGCGAGTAATGTCGAGGCGGGAAACATCGAGGCCGGTAACGTTGAGTCGGGTAAAGTCGACCCGGGTAAAGTCGGGCCGGGTAAAGTCGGGCCGTTTAAACTCGGGTCGGGTAAACTCAGGTGAGGTAAAGTGGGGTGAGATAAAGTGGGGGTTGGGTAAAGTCGGGTCGGGTAAAGACTGGTCGGGTAAAGTCATGTCGGGTAAACTTGGGTCGTGGAAGTTGGGTGGGGTGGAAGTCGAGCCGGGTGAAGTAGGGTCGGGAGAAGTCGGGTTGGGTAAAGTCGGGTCGGGTAAAGTCGGGTCGGGTAAAGTTGGGTCGGGTAAAGTCAGGTTGGGTAAACTCGGGTCGGGTAAACTCGGGTGAGGTAAAGTGAGGTGAGGTAAAGTGGTGTTGGGTAAAGTGGGGTCAGGTAAAAACGGGTCGGGTAAAGTCGTGTCGGGTAAACTCGGGTCAGGTGAAGTCGGGTGGGGTGAAGTTGGGTTGGGTGAAGTCGGGTTGGGTGAAGTCGGGTCAGGTGAATCCGGGTCGGGTGAAGTCGGGTCGGGGAAAGTCGGTTTGGGCAAAGTCGGGTCGGGTAAAGTCGGGTCAGGTAAAGTCGGGTCGGGTAAAGTAGGGTCGGGTAAAGTCGGGTCGGGTAAAGTCGGGTCGGGTATAGTTGGGTCGGGTAAAGTTGGGTCGGGTAAAGTCGGGTCGGGTAACGTTTAGGTGGGTAACGTTTAGGTGGGTAACATTTAGGCAGGTAACGTTTAGGCGGGTAATGCTTAGGCGGGTAACATTTAGGCGGGTAATGTCGAGATGGGTAATGTCGAGGTGGGAAACGTTGAGGTGGGTAACGTCGAGGTGGGTAACATCGAGGCGGGTCACGTCAAGCCGGGTAACATCGAGGTGGGTCACGTCGAGCCGGGTAATGTCATGGTGGGTAAAGTCAAGCTGGGGTAAACTTGACCCGGGGTAAAGTCGAGCTGGGATAAAATCGACCTGGGGTAAAGTCAACCCGGGCTAAAGTCGAGCCCGGTAAAGTTGACTAATATTAATATAATTATGCATTTAAAAAACAAATTATTAAGTCATTCTTTACAAAAAAAGTAATCTGGTTCCAAGATTCGAACGAGTTTCCCTCTGATCTTGAGACCAACACTCTGCCATCTGAGTTATAGAGGAATTGCTAAACCCAGAGTGGTCCAATTGGTGGCAGAATGCTGGGAGGTCCTGACAGCATGTGAATAATGAGCAAACAGTATGGATAGAAAAAATCTGACAAAAATTTTAAAGTAAGGACAATAAATAAATCAATTTAAATATAAATATAATTTAATTTAAATAAATATCACCACATTATCATTGACCAGCATGGTGTGGCTAGAGGTGGCTGGTGGGGGTGTGGATTGCAAACCAGTGTTGCTATGTGGCTATTGTTTTACTTTGTATGTGTGGTTGGGGGGGGGAGGCGTCAGGTGGGGCAACCATGCATGACTACCACTAACCCGGTCTATCTGGCTGGCAGGGTTACACCAACACAAAGAAGCTAGGGTGGGGATGCATCTGTAAACTGACTAACTGAACAACTTAGTGGGGATGTGGGTCATGGTCATGGAGCCATGACTGTTGCCAAACCCTGTTTTTAAGTTTGAGAATAGGGGTACTACCAGTACCAGTATATCCATACATATATGGACATAGATGTCCATATATACACATATATACATGTATATATATGTGTATATATGTGTGTATATACATACCTACATGTATGTATGTGTATATATGTGCATATATGCACATATATATGCGTATATATGTATATATGCGTATATATGTGTATATATTTATATATGCGTATATATACGCATATATATGTGTATATATACATATCTACATGTATATATGTGTATATATGCATATATATGCACATATATCCACATATATGCGTGTATATCACTATATGTTTATAATTATGCCTATATATGCATATATATACATGTATATGCATATATATATATATACATGTATATGTCTGTCTATATATGCACATACACATATATACTGTATTGTGGATATACCACACAGAGAGAAATCTCACTTTGCACCCACACCCACACACACACCCACACCCACACCAAACCAACACCCACACCCAGCTCCAGTGGCCATCCTTGTGTAGTAGACTGCTAAGACAGCAACCCATCTGCTTGTGTACATTAGAGTAATGGCATATATGATGCTATTCATCATGATTTGTTCGTATTGTTGGTTATTTCTCATTAACTATGTCCAGGATTTTGATTCTAAGAAAAATACTTGTTTAATTAGACGATGGTGTTTCACCAGTGAAAATTACTAATTCCAGAATAAAAACAGCACAATGTTATAGGCAAAATAAGATTATCTCTTTATTTTAATGTAGTTTTAATTGAATATTATGAACATACTACACACAGGAGCATTTTCTTCACATGAACTTTGAAGAGCTACTTATAGCCAGTTTAATGACGTATTTTGTTAGGTTCCATCCTCAATATTCAAGTAGTGGCAGACTGTGACAGGTCACCCCTATTTGTTTCTACATGTAAACTGGCTTGGTTTTTCAAAACGTCTTGCTTTTTCAAGACGTTTTGAAATCCAAGTCATGGCCCCTACCTGGTCGGCAGCACAGGTTGATATGATGTATTGTTTTATTATATATTACGTGACATGTGTTATATGTCAATTTTAATTGTTATATATTGTATGATATATGTTGTATATTAACATATAATATGTAATATTTAATATATATAACATATAACATAACATACCACATACAACATACAATGTACAACACATAACATATAACATACAAAATGTAACAATTAAAATATAGCATATATGCATAATATATTAACATTATATAATATATAACATGTAACATATAACTTATAGTTATATGTTACATGCTATATATTATATATTGTACTATATAATATAGTATGTATATGATATACTGTCTATTATGTAGTATATATGTTACATATAATACATTGTGTGTTCTGTATGCCTATAGCGAAATAGTGAATGGTAGACAGGTAGTGTGAACACTTATTTGTCTCTCATTTTTGCTTGAGTGCAAGTAAATATGCAACACAAGGAATAATTAGTAGCATGTCATGAATAAGGGGTCAAATTTCCCTGGATCATCAGCCCATGCTTTGTCTAATCTGTTCTTGAATGAATTTCTTGACTCGGCATCAATAACATTTTGTGGGAGACTGTTCCATATATTTATGATCCTGTTTGAGAAACTGTGTTGCCTTAACTTTGAAATGGCTCTGGGTTTTACTAGTTTGAGAGTATGGCCCCGACTGCCTTCTCTTGTATTCAAGGTGAAAAATTGGTTCCTATCTATTCTATCAAAACCTTTCATAATTTTAAATACTTCCATTATGTCACTTCTTTTCCTTCTGTAGGAAAGTGTAGGAAGTTTCAATTCTCTAAGCCGTTGTTCATAGGGTAAGTCCTTTATAACTGCAACTAATTTTGTTGCACGTCTCTGAACCTTTTCAATCTCCAGCATGTGCTGTATGAATATATACAGAATGCCAGATTACTTCACAAAGCGTTATTTACCTTGATCGCCAGTGGCGCCGGAACCGCCACTCATTTCACAATATATATATATGTAGTGGTCTGCACTGACCTCTCAGGCAAGTAACCACATAGACAGGTAGGCGTGGGGAGTGTATTGATATCCTGGTCACGGCACCAATGTAATGGCCCACAGCCCTCCGACTCTCACTCTTTCACACGGACGAACACCAAGATTCAATTCAGTGTACGCTTCACCTTGGGTTTATTGAACCATCTGCTCTCCGCGGCGTCAGTAGTTGTCTGACCCGCCCCCTGACTCGCCAGATCCCACATCGACTCTATAGGTGTTTGGGGGGGTGGGTCAACCACACGCAGTAGAGGTCAGCCCAGTTGGGGTCTGACCGGTGGTGACCCGTGCCGCCACCTAGCGCAGTGTAGTGGTACTGCGCTGGTGGCGTCGTAGTCTCCGCTGCTACCGCGTGATAGTAGAGCTCATGTTCGGACTACTACATATATTTATACACGTCAATTTGCATACCTTCTCGTCCAGCTGCTGTCGCATCCAACTCCGGAACTTCTCCACGTCGTTCAAGTCATGGCACACCTTCGCCATGGCGTCGGTGATTTCTTGGTACGGCATCCAGCACTCTGGCCACCCAGTGAACTTGCCTCGGGGCGGCCATTGGTGCCCGTACTGCTCCAGCATGTCGGAGATAGCCTAGAGAATAACACGAGATAACGCGATGTTAATCGATCCGATTCTCATTAGCTTACTAATCGAGAGCAGGCCGCTGCAGTCGCGACGATTCATTCAGTTCATTATGCCAGCAAGCACACTGCGTGACTACCACATTGGCTGGCTAGCTCAAAAGTCTATGCAATGTTCAATCTTCACTGTGGCCAAGTGTGCCTTGCATTATGCTATATATCATAAGTAAATGACTAAAAGATATGATGAAGAGTAAGTGAATCGTGGAGAGTGATTTGTTTGTTTGTTTGTTTGTTTAGCGACCGCCCAGCACGTGGAGACCAAGAGAGAGTGCGATAAGAAAATTAGTTCAAAACCATCTTGACAAATACTGATTGTTATTTGCAGATGTATTTTAGGTTTCTTAGGAAGTTGGTATCCCTATGTATCCCAAAGACAGCGCGCGTCGTACTGGAATCTAACATAAATCGATTTAAATAATGTTTCAGTTTAGTACATATGCAAATAAATGATAGCTCTATAACTTATTCTCTCTCTATATATACGCATAGCCGCAGTATATACTTATCTATATATGTATACATATGTTTAATTTTTCAATCGTTATATGTATATAATCAGTAGAGAAGCGAAGTAATTATACATGTATATATGTATATATATATATATATATATATATATACATATATATATCTGTTATGAGTGGAATGTTAATAATATATACCATTCAGATAACAATCGTTTCCACAATAATGACAAAAATACTAAGCACAATAAATATTTACCGAAGGATATATATACATAAATATATATATATATCCATATATATACACATACATATATATACATATATATATGTACATATATATACATATATATATACATACATACATTAAGCAATGACTAGTGCATGGCGCAGCGCTGGTAATAGTGTTATAACAAAACAATGACAAGTAAATAACAAAGTATATACATAAACATAGAAAATCCGACACTTTCATCAAATCTTCTGACAAACCAAGAAGAAAAGCTACAACTGACGAACGATGCACCAAAATAAGGAGACGTACCTTAGCAGCAGGATGAATGTATTGTGTCGTCATGTTGCTTCTTTTATAACTCGACGCGGGTGTTGCTAGGCGAGCTCTTCCTTCGTTAACTAATTAATAGACGACGCCCCGTTGTCAACCTAAGCGATTCGCGAAAAGTGCGGGGTCACGTGACTTGAGCAGCTGTGAAGATGCGGCGCTGGAGAAGTTTCTGTGTGATAGGATATAGTCGCCCTGCTTCTGCTTGGATATAAATATGTATATAATATATATCTGTCTCGCTTGTTGTGTCAGCCTTGCTGAAAACTCTTGAAGGTCCCGCTCTTGTGTTGGAGAAGCTGGATGCAGAAATCTGGGAGATCAACTCGGTTTATAAAGGTGGGGCTCCCCGCGACCAGATCGGGCTCGACCAATCAGAGGACGCGTTACAAGTACCCGCGCCTCGCCTGTTGGATGGGGGGTGGGTGGGTGGCGAAGACGGGGTGGGTGGGGGTGTCGGGGCGAGCGGGTGGGTGGGTGGGTGGGTGGGTCACTGCTCACATAACAGGGGAGCACAGGGAGTGTAACCTAACGCGGAAATGGGTGTGCCGCGGAAGTTAGACTCTCCGAGACTCTGGTTCGCGAGACACGACATGTGGTGTTCTCTGTGGAGGAGTGGTCAGAGTTCCTGACTTTTTTCTAGGTTGGACTCATAATCTGGAGGTCACTGGTTCGATTCACTGTGACCCCCACCTCTGCCAATTTGGATTTCTGCCAATTTGGATTTCCACCGTTGTGTGTAACTTACAGCATCATTAAAGGCCAGTTGCTCTCTTACCATGTCTATGTGGAGTGGGAGGTTAAAAATCGGGTCGGTAAAAGTGTAGGCTCAGGCTTTCTATCGACAAACTGTCTAATGGTGAAAACAAGCCTATTCAGACTTATCCATGATAGGCAGTATAAATCTTCAAGAAAAAAAACTCTCGAAGCCGGGCAAAGATAAATTATACAAATCCGAATTTGGTGCCTGCGTCACGAATTTGGACAAACAAATAAAACCAGAATTAATATTGTGTTTTTGTTGTTGCCATAGTTTGTATGTGTGTGGTTTGTTGGAGCGGAGTCTTTTTATCTTTGAAAGTTTTGTTGTTATGGTTGCTAATGGTACTAAGAATACACCTTGATTGGTTTATCTGAGCTTACTTATTGTTTCCCAGGTGCATATGCAAACTGCTTTGATATATTTCCATACTTAAATAAATGTGTCTTAAGTTCTAAAGAAAATTTATTTTGTGGCATGAGATACATATATACATATAAAAATGTATATCTATATGTATGTATGTGTAGCAGTATTATATGTGTATCTACAAATATATATAAGAAGAGGTCAGGCACAAATCCACTTCAACGCCAATCCAAAAATGTAGTTTAAATAAAAGATTTGAACCTGAAACTAATTTTAATTCCCACTAATTCCCCTTTTCTTATGATCAGATGATTATGGAGCAATGAGCTAAAGGGTAGGAATCTGAACACATATACTTTTTGAAGGTTCGAATCCAATGTTTATCTCAATCTTTGGATTGGCATTTACGGGGTTTTGCGCCTGAACTCTTCTATATATTGGTTCAGTTGTCCACTCGGTATATATATATGTTGAGTATAAGAATTCTACATATATAAATTGGTGGCGGTGCATGTTTTTATTGCTCGATGCTCGATGAGGCTTTCCAAGGCTTGGGGGATGGTGTCTATATACAGTCCAGACAGACCGCTGACCTATTCAATGTCGCAAACTTCAGAGCGAAGACCAAGACTACTTGAATACTGGTGAGAGAGCTGCTATTCGAAGATGACAGTGCACTGTGCTGATGAGATCCAGAAAATAGTGGGATGCCCTCTCCGACGCATCAAAGAAGTTTGGCCTGAAGATTAACATCAAGAAGACGGAGGTGCTGTACCAACCCAACTCTACAAGAACCCGAGAGGATGATGTCATGGTTGACGGAAACAAGCTGAACTCTGTTCTGGAATTCACCTACCTCGGAAGCACTATATCAAGTGATGGACACATTGATGCTGAAATACAGAGGAGGATGGCCAAGGCTAGCGCATCTTTCGGTCGACTATGCCAGAGACTCTGGAACAACCACCATATGTCCATGCGGGTCAAAGGCAAGATCTACCATGCAATCTTGCTATCCACCCTTCCCGATGCTACTGCATACTTCGCCACCCTACTGCATACTTCCCTACCCAACTGCCTACTGCCCCACATTACTGCACACTGCCCCACATTACTGCATACATCCCCACCCTACTGCCTACTGCGCCACAGGTGCGGTGCCTAATCGGTGGAGTTCGTTTCCCAGTCGAGTCAACTATTTTCTGGATCTCTTCAGCAGAGTGGGCAACCAGTGCACTGTCATCTGCAAATAGCAACTCTCTCACCAGTATCCGAGTAATGCCTATACATCACATATATAAATCCACAGACCCTTCCAGCCATTAAACCATCAATATTCAGCATCGTCACTAATCATTCTAATGTCATATTACTTCTGCCTCGTGTTGTGTTTCTACATTCTTAAGACTCCAACATCATCTATGGGAAGAATAGATAGTATGCTTTGGTGCTGAGCCAACGTCATTGTAACATTTACTCGGCCCCCTCGTCCCTAAACAACAACACACAACACAACCATCATTTGAACCTAAATAAGCAGATACGCATGTTTGTGATGTGGGGCTGTGAAATTCATCAGACTATTCAACTATAAATTGACATAATAATAATATTCCCTTCTGTGTAGCAATACATATTTACTCAGTTCATTACTGTCGAAGGTGGACAATTACTGATTCCGTGTACTTAAACAAATTATTAATTTGATTCTTGCATCGGATTATGCTGCTTTAAAGCCGATATTAAAGCAGCAAGGAAGAAAGTTATACTGTGGTGGGGAGTGTGGGAAACTGCTAATGGTGGTGCTAGTGTCGGGGTAGCTACAATAGTCAACCTGCAGAAGGTGTATACTAATTGCAGATCAATTCATTGGTAATATTCTCTTCTATTCAGCCAGCAATAAATGCTTAATGAGTTCATCAGTGTCGAAAATGAGCAATTTGGATCAGATCTATGTGAGCACTTATTTTTAAAATGTTGATTCTTGCATCGACATATACAGCTTTAAGGCAGATTTTAAGGCAACCAGTAAGAAAACCATATTGTGGTTGGGAGAGTTGAAAACAGCTGGTGGTGGTGGCAAAAAGTAATGTAAACTTGTTTGATTTAACTATGCCTCTAGAGCACATTGATTTTCATGTCATCGGCTATTGGACATTAAACATATGGCCATTCTGACATATTTCTTTGGAGGAAACCCACTGCCGCCACCTACGCTACTCTTTCCAATAAGCAGCAAGGAGTCTTTTATATGCACTTTCACACAGACAAGATTGCCCATACCACAGCCTTTGATGAACCAGTTGTGGACCACTGATTGGAATGGAAAATAGCCCAAACTGCAAATGGGTCCACTGAGAAAGGTCAATCGGATGACCAACAGCTTCACTGGTGGACATGATACCACCTGAGTTATGTCCCTTCTCCCTGTGGTCGTGGTGGCAGTGTCGCGATAGCTACAATGGTTAACCTGTAGGAGGTACATACAAATGGTAGATCAATTCTTTATCTGTATTCGCGCAATTACCATGTAACACACAAATATATATATATGTATGTATATATACTCAAATTGATTAGATAATGAACGGTAATTAGAACGTGTAGTAGATTACAATTAAATTGACTGTAACTTCCTGTAGCAGCAACCATATTCTACGCATGCTTTATCAGGCATCAATCAGCCTAATATCAGTCTTTGTGGTATTGCTATCGCAAGAGGATCCCCCTATCACTGGTATCAGTCACAGATTAGATGGACAAATCAATCATTTAGTGCTGGGCGCATGCGCTTCAGGTAACAACTTTGTACACAATCTTTGGCCAGCAGGTATCTTTGTGATTGACATAAACACACGACCTAGGGAAAGCACGGTCTTCATAGATAACTTCGAGAACGAAGTGATCCCGGATGTTTCAGATTAATTTAGAAGTAAACAATGTTGTACCTTCCTGGATCACACTGCTGAAGGAAATGTATACGTGTGTGTATAGCAATGATAATAATAATAATACATAGGCTTGCTCTGAAATTGGTCATCCCTACCAATTAAAGCTCACCTACATTGGCGCAACTATTGAACACATATATGTATATTATTTATATGGATATACATATCTGCATATATATTTATATAAAGAATATGCAATATAAATAATTTAATATATAGGAAGAGTTTGGTTTGGTTAAATAGGGTTTAAGATTTAAATCCCATCAGAGGTAACGGGGTTATGTTTAACAAGTCAGGCCCCATCCTGAGATGACCTTAGATAGTACGTGTATAATAAATATGTACATATACATATGCACATAGCTTCTGAAAACGCTTGATTTCGTTTTTGCTCATTGTGGCTTACATCTTAATAACATTTCAGGTGATACTATCAAAGATCACATGTCGGAACCCATCTTGATATGACCATAAATGCGACTAGAAAATGCATGCCGAATATATATATATATATATATATATATATATATCTAGCTCATGGAATGGTTTGATTTGGAGTTTGGTCATCGGGGGGCTTGCGTCCTAATATCATCTTAGGTCATACTCTCAAATATAATCACCCATCCTGATGTCATATAGGATGTGGCTATAACACACCCAGTCAATACGAAACCAGGATGACCGGTTGTTTGGATGTAGGGAGTCATGCAGTGGGAGCAAAGAAAGGTGATACTGATAGCCGATCCCTGTTCATCATTTCCTAGAAAGTTCGTGAGACAATTGACTACATGCAGGAGACATCAACTAAAAAAACGCACCCGTGCGTCACCACCTAACTTCCTGGCAGCTATGTGAGGAGTCATTTTCTTCAATTTAGTACAATGGCGCTCAAATGGCACTAATTTCCATTAAGGTTTGGAGTTATTGTCACTTGTCGGAGATAAATATATTAACCTGATTCTCATAATCTACCTTGTTTTAGATTGAAGTAACCTTTATTTTAAATTCCTAACTTTTGAGATAATTAAAGAATAAAAATTGAAAATTCTTTAAAGTTAAACAAAATAATTTACAAATTTGCTAAGAGCTAATTCGTCTAGTTGGTTATCCGTAGAAAATAATATCGTGGTGTGTGAAGTGTGAATTTGTATATTGAATAAATCAAATTTAATAGATTAACTCTGGTAAAAATATAATAATTAAAACTTTTTAACCATCTCAATTTCACCTGAAAGAATCGGGCGTAACAGGTTGGAGAGCTTACCTCGTTTTAGCTATGGTGGTCATTTGATCACCGAGTTAATTACCAAGGTCGAATTTTATATATGACTAATGTGCAGTTTGATCATTTTGGCTGTGACACACTGAGTTTTGGGATGTTTCCATATTGGAATACATGACTAGAAAGCAAAAAATTATATCTAATTTCCTGAATATGTCCAGGACATTTAGTTGGGACCGGATTGAATAAATTAGCAGTGAATATTAGAAAATAATTAATTAGTTACAACAAATGGCTAATGGCCAGAACTGCCCATGATAGTACTGTGTTGGTATAGCCATATATCCCAAACAATAGGGCACCTCCAGTCAACGATGGGGGTAGATGCTGGTCTGTGGCCCACTCACATACTTCCACTTGCCACTAGGGGAGGCGGTCCTGTGGGGACTGGTGTACATCATTTAGATATATTTTTGTATACAAATATGTATTTACATAATATATAATTCTCTGTGAATTGGTACGGATATTGAAGATATAGGCTGCCCGCCTGACGCACTTCACAACCATAATACTCCAAAAATTCTGCACCCAAAATACCATCTTCTGAAATATCGGAAACAGTAGGGGCATAATGAAATCTTTTCCCCCCGATTTCCAGAGATAGTATGGCTTGTCCGTACTGCTTGAGTGGCGCACTGGTGACAGTGACAGGCTTCACGCTATTATCGAAAAACACCTTATCACCATCCAACTTATCGAAGAATTTTCGTCCAACACACGTGACCGGAGCCCCACTGTCTACTAAAAAATACCCGATAGTCCCTCTAACGCACACTCTCACATACCACCGTTTTCCATCCAAAGTCCAGAAAGTGGAATCCACGAACAGGCGCTTACCACAAGGGTGAGACAGGTCGCACCCCTGCCACTGTACTATAAATTGCATACAGTCGTCCAAAGGTGCGGGAGCCAAAGCAGAGATGCAACGCGCTATCTGCTCCATGCCATCCCACAATACCGACTCCACTGGGATAGAATCACCAGGGGCGATCACCGGCGGTCCCGCGCTAGCATCAGACTGCACACCGGCTTCCTTGTCAGTTAACACCGCATCTGTTTTGGCGGTACCCGGGCTTGCCAATCGGGTTGAGCCTAAGCCCAAACGGTCCAACCCTAGGCGTTTAAATGAGGCTTAGCCTTTGCATCCCAGCCCTTCCGGAGACGCGCCAACCTAACCTGATCAACCCCTGAGTTGTCCCTACCCTCGCGATCACCGGCTATCACAGCCTCCTCGAGAGTACGTCTCACTCCAGTACATTGTATAGGCCAATGACCGAAAGCAAAGCAACGACCACACTCGTGATCACGAGCACGCGTATCTTTCTTAGCTAGGCGCCTGCGTGCAGATAACCCAGATGAGCCAGGCCCACCTGTTGCTACCTGTGCAGCAGATTTCTGCTCCCCCATCACATCACGCACCCAACCTTGGACTAACGCTTTAGTGATAGGCGGCGACTGATAACCCCCCCCAGAGCCCGCACGGAAATTGCCACCGTCACGATAGCCACCCCCCGACGAACCCCGGTAGGCATTACCACCACGATAGCTCCCCCCAGAACTCCCCTGAGAGTAACTACCGCCGCCATTATGCCGAGGATCACGTGGCACGTCCACTGATACCAGCACGGCATGGGGTCCACCGGACGGAACTTATACGAGATAATAGGAAGCAACTCCCTCATAGTCGTTAACCCATGGCGCCTCCACGCGTCCACACAGTCCTGCGCTGGCCAGTTCCTCAGCAGAGGTAACAGCTGAATGAGAGCTACCCTCTCATCCCACATGTTGGACTGCATATCCAACGTAAAATCCCGCCACCAAGTATTCCATTCCTGCTTAATACCTGTAAATGGCTTAGGACGCAACGTCGGAATATGCGCCGAACCTGCCACACGATACCTCGGAACATTCTCATCTAGTTCTGACGTATCCCGATTACATGACTCCCAATCGGCCCCCCCCAATCGAAGCAGGCTCCCGAATCACATCCATTATTGCAGGATGATTCCGGCACAACCACATCTCTTCCACTGAGTACTGGCGACCCACCGGCAGCCCAGGTAACGACGCGATAGGTACCACGCCACCACCCAAACCCTCCGGGTCAGGAATCCTCTCACTCCGTACCTCCTCATGAGTATTACCCATGTATATGGAATCCTGAACAACACCCCGTCGATGTTGCCCAGCACCCCCCCCCCCCTCGAGAACCAACATCCCCAGAAGAGGGGGCCCCGGCTCCCTAGGACCCCCATATCCACCACCGCCCTCCTTAGAAGGCGCCGGCAAATGCGGTGAGCTACCCGCGGAACCCGGGTGCGCACTATGCACTGGATACTGCGTCTCGCGGCTATCCAACCGCGTAGACTCAGTAACCCTCGCACCACTCTCCCCAAGCCCTAAACCGCGTTGAAACGCCAGTTTCTCAGCCTGAAAAGCTGCGCGCTCACTAGCAAGGATCTCCAGAGCAGAATCAATGTTAAACCTCTCCGCAGCTAATAACTGTTCACACCTCTGGTTATCGTCCTGTAACTGAACATTCAGCGCCTCCCGCATGGATAAATCCTCCGTCTGCTTCATGAAAGCAGCTTGCTGCTCCTCAACCAACATTCGGTTAGAAGTTACCTCCTCTGCGGTGACGCGCCGCGCCGCATTTAGCTCTGCTAAATCGCGCGTGAAGGATGCAGCATTGGAGACTCTCAAATCATCCAACGACCATCTCTCCCCCGCCATCCGGTCAAACTGGACCCGCTTCCAAGCTCACAGATGGCGGATACGCATCGACTCTTGACGCTCCACCTCCGACTGCGACCCAGAAAACGTACGACTCATAACCAAATCATGCTCCAACATGAACGTTAACGAGTCATCAGTTACGAGCCCTGTCTCCAAAGCCGGGGAAATCACCCTACGACAGGGAATTTGGGGATCACCACCCTCAGTTCCCATCCCCACAGAACGGACACCTGAACTCACCCACGGTGAATACTCCAGCGCACTTCTCGCGCAGGACTCCCACGTACGCCCAGACCTAAATCATCACGATACACGATCGAACTGCTACCCTCACGTACACCCACCCCCGAATCAATATTGATCGACAGAGACTGTATATCATCAAGAGCAAAGCACACCTTCATTGCACTCCCCGCAATGCCCTCCCCAGTATTATCATCAACTGAGAGAACATTTCACGCCACAGTTGATCGCGCGACATTTTTCAATGCCGCGCCACCACTACCAGAACGAGTGCCCAACTGCGTGTCACTCCCACCACCCTGTATCACCACCGGTGTAAACAATGGCGCAATACCTGGCGACGGACTGCCACTCAGCCGCGCTAACTGCGTCCAATAGCTATGTTTGCCTTCAGCACCCCAAGGCGACACCACCGGCACCAGCGCGGGAG
Organism: Branchipolynoe longqiensis; assembly: GCA_030323885.1. NCBI lineage: Eukaryota > Metazoa > Annelida > Polychaeta > Phyllodocida > Polynoidae > Branchipolynoe > Branchipolynoe longqiensis. The sequence continues at coordinate 181,923,650 of CM059186.1, forward strand.
TGGTCACGCCCCCCCCCCCACTCACTAACACCTGGTGGCGCTCCCCTATGACACCGGCACCTGCATTTGGAATGAACGTATCAACATCAACATCCCCAACAGGTGAGTAGTGAGCACGGTGCAGTGTACTCACCACAGAAGCGTCCACGCTCACCGGCGGTCCCCCCGCGTCGGGACGCCCTGTACCATCAGTTTGGTATGGGCGCCCACTGCGCAGTTGACCTGCCGTCGCCCCCTCCATAATAAAAAATTACGAAGAGAACCTACCTTCGGAGTCCATGGCCCAGGTCCAATACTCACCCCTTACGCAGAAGGCGAGCTGGTCACGGCACCAATGTAATGGAAAAACACCAAGATTCAATTCAGTGTACGCTTCACCCTTGGTTTATTGAACCATCTGCTCTCTGCGGCGTCAGTAGTTGTCTGACTCGCCCCCTGACTCGCCAGATCCCACATCGACTCTATAGGTGTGTGTGGGGGGGTGGGTCAGCCCAGTTGGGGTTTGACCGGTGGCTACCCGTGCCGCCACCTAGCGCAGTGTAGTGGTACTGCGCTGGTGTACGGCATAGTCCCCGCTGCTACCGCGTGATAGTAGAGCTCATGTTCAGACTACTACATATATCTTATGCATAATCACCATGTATATGGCTTTTCTTGCTGGTACAGCAACATTAGTCATATTGCTCTGGGACAGATACCCCTCCCCTATTCCACACCCGACTCAACGCTACACCCCCCCACCCCTTTTATCCATAGCTGGCCAATCTTCCTGAACTCCAGGTGGCGACATCGGCGCATGTGCCGGTAGCCACCACCTGTACCCGACGACCCGTCTCGGACGTCACTTTCGCCCCTGCAATCGCCCCATCGGCACTTCTCCCACAGACGCCGGACCAGCACGTCCTCCTTTTCTCGCCTTTCCCTGGCTGTCCTCCAAAGCGCCACACATGCACGATGCCACCCCACAAGAATACCCGACACATTGTAGCACCCGCAACCGCAGCCGCCACCAAAGACGCCAATGCCATATGCACACCACAGCAACGTGTCCGACAATGATCCATAGTTGCAAAAACGACCAACATGCCAGCCGTAAACGACGACTCCAGCAGCGAAGATGGGTCCGCGGTTGCCCAGCTCACCCTCTTGTGACAGTCTGTGACCGACTCCATCCCACAGCAGGCCCAGTCCCGCTATGTCCGAATGGGTGGAGGCCCTTGAGACAGCTAAACGTAGTAAGCGTTCTAAGATCAGCTTGTCTCATGACAGATCCACTCTGAAACGGAGGAGATGCGCCAACGCAGACTCACCGCGATCATCGCTGACGCCACATGGCCACTCAGCACAACCTAGGTCATCTGACTCCCGGTGCCGCAAGCACCGCACCGCAAGGATACACCATGACAGATCCACCTCCGATGAGCAGAGGAGATGTAGGAGGAGCAAGGAGACGCGACATGCGATAACATAATCATCTAGTGACAACAACTCGCGACACCAGGACCTGGTGGAGGCAATCATTGTCTCCAACACTGACGGAAGATCAAACAAGCGAGGTAGGAGTCACTTGATACCTCACACATACGTCATCTATGATGAAAGGAAGGGCAAAGTGGGATTGGGCGAGAGTAACTGGCACGAGTATCTGGCGGCACTCTCCCGTATGCGCAAAGACCCGAAGGTGCCACAGTCCTGGGTGAAACCCATGCTGGAGCACCAGGACCAGATGGTCGAGATGGCTGCGGAATGGCAGTGGGACACGTGCCTGGCTTGGTCGGAGAAGGTGTTCGGCATGATCGATGATGGCCACCTCCCTAGGAGCTGGCGAGACTGAGAATACAACGAGGTCGGATTTTCGCTAGGTGGCCATGGTCAGGCTGGAAACAACTCCACAGAAGACCCCAGCAAAACGGACAGAGGAATGGTGCTGACATTGATATCAGTGAATAGGTGGATGGAAAATCCCCTGCGAAGATGGAGCCATGAAGATGCCCAAATGGGTAGCGGCCGAGACGCAATTCAAACCAACAAGGCACCAACTGACTTTCCCTCCAACAGAAGACCTCATGGGGGACGTGCACCACCCCCCAACACCCATCTATCAGCTAATGGACACGAGCAGCGGGGCGAGCAGCTCACCCCCCCCCAACCGTCACCACCCCCTAACGGCCATCACCAGCGATACAAACACCACGCAACCTCAGATATCACCGCGGAACGACCAGCCCCACCACCGGCGACAATAATGGCCATTACGCCGGTGCTCATGCAGACGCCGCATCCATCGGACACTCGTGTAACCACCCAGTAATGACCAAGACCCCGGGAACCCCAGACTCGGGCGACTGCCCCCCCCCCCTGTGGCGATATCCGACATTGCCCCGCCCGCAAACGATAGCGGCGCCGACACAGATCGCCGAGAGCGCCGAGCAGATACGACTCCCACACCCAAGCCGGCCGCCTCAGACATGGATGTAACAAACAGTCCCTGACCGGAACAAGCTACCCACAAGTGCCCAACCTCTCCTCCCATCACACCCCTGGCACCCCCCCCCCCCAACCCAGCGGCTGACCCCCACCCTTCAACACCCCCTCATTGACTCATCAATCGACGACCGTGACCTGCAGGCACCCCACCCCCACCCACCCCCCTTCCCCCCCACTTCTTCCGACGCCGACGAGCCTTCGGCAGACTCATACCCCGACCCAACCCCCACTCCAACCACACACCCCCAAACTGCGACACACCCACCCCTAAACACGCCTCCATGAGCAGCACCTCGGTTGTCATCCGATATGAGCCGACCCGGTCAACAAGCCCAAGTCGACCACGACACGACGCGACGGGACCACCCGATGCCCTCCTCACGTACGATGAGCGTGCCCATGCCACGGAGGACATTGACGACATAAGCCACGATAACAGCTCCCAACCCCCCCTACAACCCCCCTATCCTACAAACAGACCCTCAGTAGGATATGGCCGACATCTGTACCAACCGTATGGACAGATGTCCCCGTACCGTTGAATCCCCATATCGACCGTTGGAGGAATCTCCTGGTTGACTACCATGACATCCAGCTGGTCGACTTTCTTGAGTACGGGTGGCCGGCCAACTACACTGCTGAAGGCCGCCTGTCCCGTCGATTGCCAACCACCGCGAAGACCCTGCACACCTTCGGTGGGTACGGAGATACGTCGAGAGTGAGGCGGGGTGAGGCGCCCTCCTCGGCCCATTCGCCGAGCCGCCCTTTGCACCTTGGACGCAGACGAGCCCGATGATGACCCCCACAAAGAAACACACCAACGAGAGTCGGGTCATCGTCAACCTCAGCTACCCGAGGGGGGTGACTGTTAACTCCAGTATACGCAAAGGGCAGGCCGGTCACCTACATGCTTCCTAACATTGCCGACCTTACACACGATGTCACCCGCCTCGATCAGGGCACCTACCTCTCTCTGCTCCATCGACAGTAGTATAGAGAGGACCGATATGGGTCAATATTACGTAATCGTCCTGCGTCAGAGGACCAACATGGGACAATGACCTTAAATGACCGCACTGTTGAGGAATAGTGACCGTAAATGATCCATTGCATGTTTGCAGGATTTTAGGTTGAACTGATTTGACCTTTTTTTTTTTTTGACTGGAATGATGACTTCACTGTTCTACCTTGCAGGATGGTCATCTGTTTTTGATTGAACTCATTTGACTTTCGCTTGCAGGATGGACAGCGGTTTTTCGTTGAACTCATTTGACCTTTTTGACTGGATTGATGACGCCAGCATTCTACCTTGCAGGATGGATATCTGTTTCTGGTTGAACTCATTTGACCTTCGCTTGCAGGATGGACATCTGATTTTGGTTGAACTCATTTGACCTTTTTGACTGGAATAATGACGTCACCATTCCAGTCAGACATCATTTTCCTTTTTTGTTCTTTTCTTTTTTGGTTGAATTCATTTGACTGGATTGATGATGTCAGTCGATGATTCAAACGACACTAGATTGTGTTCTCTGATAGTATTTACCTGAAAACAAGATGCTTGAAAGCGCTAGATATACTGAGGGTGCTGTCCAGCTCAGAGTGGGGAGCGGACAGAGATGTTCTGCTCTCCGTGTACAGAACCTTGGTTCGGTCATGAGTGGATTACGGCAGCATAGTATACGGTTCCGCAAGGAAATCATATATTGGGTTGCTGGACACGATCCACCACTAGGCACTGCACCTGGCCCTTGGGGCTTTCCGCACCTCACCGGTTCAGAAAAAATTAATAAACTTAAAGAAATTGAACCATCTGTGGGAAAGCCACCACAGACTCATGCGGGAGGTCGGCGGGACCAAGTGGTCCTTAGCCGCTGCCGGATTGGCCACTAGTGGCTTACACATGCTTTTCTCCTCAAGGGGGAACCTCCCCCTGAATGTATTGGGCGTCAGTCCCCGCTGACACTCAAACACATTTTACTAAGTTGCGTTGATTTGTTGGCCTTGCGCCAACAGTTCTACACTGCAGACAGTATGCATGACCTTTTTACTAAGGTTAAACAGGAAAACATGTTAGCCTTTTTGATGGCAGCTGGACTGTACCACCTCATATAGTTTACTAAATAGATTTTTCTATGGGAATTCGTTTCCCTTGACCACAAATATATGATTGTGAGCTTTCTAATTTAATGAGTGTCTATTGGCACATAATTGATTGTCTGCTTTTACATGTAAAAGCGATGGTTTGAACAAAAAACAAACATTTCTCGCCGTGAATATGGCCTATGCTGCCGACACGCCATAAAGCAACCACCAATCAATCAATCAGTGATGTATTCCAATATGAAAACATCCCAAAACTCAGTGTGCCATAACCATATTTTTGAACCTGCTAACTAATCCTATATAAAATTCGACCTTGGAAATTGAACCGGGGGTCGAATGACGTATTTAACCACCATAGCCCAATCGAGGTAAGTTCTCCGACCTGGTCATAGGCTGTAATAACATAGCCGCCTTCAGTATTACAGACTTCTAACCAAGTTTCATTAATAGGCCTCCAAATAGGTAAGGGTGCTACACAATTATCTGCTTTGTCTACAAGCACATGGTTGTGTAATGGCCTGTCGCGCATGGTTATTTTTAGCAGAGAGGGGGAAAGCGCACTCCTCCCCATTCATGACTAACACATAATTACTACCATAAGCCTCATTTGAAGCAAATGATTTATCAACATGTACAATTGATTTTTGTTTAATAGTAAGTGTGTTGCCTATTATGCTATGCATACATCTATTTAATTTAATCCCCCTTTCTCAGTTTTTCCGGCAATTACCACGCTTGTGACTACGGCTGCCACACCGTGAGCACCAATGACCGAAGTCACAGTATGCTCGGCCGTCATGAACACCAGATAATACCATAAACTCTCCCCGTTCAGTCCCACCTGATGCCTCCCTTAAACACTCCTAAGCAAACTCATGAGGAACAAAGGGAAGACAAGTCACACAGATTGACAGTGAAGAAGTTGTGCTTTATTGGCATCAACTCCTGTTAATCTGCTAGTGACCTATCACCCTCACCCCTTACGTTCTGTCCACATAGAGTCTCATTACCTGTTCAGTATGTCTATGAATCAGTGCCTACAGCCCATTGAACCGGAGTCCCCGGTTGTTGCACACAGCTCAATTTGGATATATGAAATTTGGTAGCACCAGACAGAGTGTCTGGGGTCCTGTTCTAGAGTAGGTGTGTCTCAGTCAACAGCCAGGCGCAGAGTGATCTCTCCAGTGTGCCTGGAGCAGTTTCTAGCATACTTAATCTCAAAGTGAGGCTAGTGTGTTCAGAGGGCCAAGGGAGTGCAGGTGAATGGACATCCCACAGCCAGCCAATCAGGCACCTGGGAGGGTGACACCCCCCAGTAGGGGTGGCTGTCACTCAACCCAGCTGCAGGTGGTGTCTGTGTATGTGCAGATTAGGCTGGTGTGCTGGCCAATCGGCACCAGGGTAACAGGTAGTTGTAGACAGTTACAAATATATATATATTAAAAATGTCCTTTTCCTCCACTTGCACTCATTATGGATGCATAGAGGAAACATTTCAACAAACATGTACTGTCTCTTATATAGAAACATCTTTTCATTAATCTCAGGCACCATGTATGAACATATATTTCACACAGCTTATATCATGTCATATTGTGAGTGGGGCACCATTGCTTTTAGATTGCATAACCTTGTCCCTACTCCGTCACCCAAGAATAATAATGTTCTCTGCCAATATATAATTCCGAACCGAAAATCCGTATATTTTTACAACATCCCTCTTCCATTTCTACTTGCGCAAACAGCCATGGAAAATGGAAACCCTGAAAAATTACGTCTTTTTTGGTGAAGCCAGAGTGAGTGGAGTAATATGAGTTTTAATAGACTCTATACATTTCTGTACCCTTCTCGTTTGAATACCCATGCATTGTATTTTTCCTTAGGTATATTCTCCACTGTATTGGCCACTCCTCCCTTAGGCACTGTCAAAGTTTTTCTTTCAAGTTTTCTGTCTTTTTCCAGTTCTCCACCACCTTGAGGACCATTCCCATCTATTTGTTTACAGTAATTGTTTTAGACAAGAACAGCCCCAAAATCCATACCGGAATGCCGGTCCCAATATAGACAGTGGCTTCGAACTGGCTATCTTGCTACTTATCTATTCTAGTTCTACCCCCTCTTAATTAATATTAATTTATATTTAAAGATGTCTATCATTATCCTGTCACTGTCCACCTTGTGTCTGCTAATTCCCTTGCATGCCCAGGACCCCTTTAAAACTTCATGAATAATAAAGAAATAAGTTTTAAAAATAGGGTAAGCCAGGACAGAATAGCAACACAAGCAGGGACCAATGACAGGTTAAAATCATTGTATAAGATAATCAAATCAACTATTTCTCCAGTAAGTGATTGATCCAATCAATCATCAACCTGATCGATCCACTGATCCAAAATCAATCCAATGACCCGAATCAATCAGATGACTAAATCAATCAAAAGATAATATCATCCAAGCCTGCTGTGGCATCCCACCGACGATGCCCACACCAGCGGGTGTGCACACCGTCATGAGACCATGCACCATCTGCAGCATATCCGGCACCACTACCACCGATTGGATGCTCGGCAACCATTTAAGGATCCATGATCCAACCATGATATCACGCGCACCGTGATAAGCGCCTGCACCTTGTTGGATTTACCAAAACCACATCCTTGGTTTTACAAAAACTATTTTCTGTCTGGTGCTCGGATCACGTCCCTGCTGCACACTAACCCACAAGTACATGGAAATGGAGGGAGGCGATGAACACAGAGTGCGTCACCACACCCTCCATCTTATGTTAGGTACATGCCTACCGTTTTTCGGCACCCACCTACTGTATACGATCTAAAACTACCCAAAAGTTGTGAGGTGTGCACTCCCCTAGCACACCTACCGATTGCGATTCGCGACTTTTTAGGGCTAAAAGCGCTTCCTTACGATTGCGATTCGCGATTCGAAAAATGAATCGGCCCGTTTTCAGTTTTAAGCGGGTCGGGTCGCGAATTTTAGTGCGCAAATCGTAAACGGTAGGTGTGTACCTAGCATTAGACTAGGTCGTCTTTCTCTCGGATTTCCACCATCGCACAAGCGGACTGGTCCCTGCAGGACAATACCGTCCGGGGCGATTACATGAGCAGGCCGAGTAGCGAACTCTGCGACTGATGGGTCAGGTGTCCGCTAGGACCTGCCCATGCTATATCCACTCCAGTTTCATGCAAACAGGAATCAGAGAGGCGCATGATGTTTAATTAAATCCTCCCCCCCTTACTTTGCTACTGAGGGTTCACTTGCAAGCAGGAACCAGAGGAAAGACAAATTGCTATCATCAGCTTCCCCACCCCCTATACTTGTACTCCAACAAGCAGGAATAAGAGAGGTGCATAATGTTTAATTAAATCCTCCCCCCCTCTTACTTGTTCCATTGTGGATTGGGTGGGGAGCCTAAATTCCCGATACTCCCAATTCCTAACGTGCACTACCAGGATCCTGAGTCAGCTAACCGTTGCCAGTCCGAAAGGCATGGGAAAGGGATGGGGTAGCTAACTAGAAACCCTATAATGGCAAGCTCCAGTGGTCCCGAGCGACTCTCACTCCCTTTTCACAATAAAACTTGGTCAATTCCGACCGGTTACTTATGCCGAAATGAGGAAAAGCATCCTGTCTTGAAATTTATACAGCATCCCTGCTCATCCCGCTAATTTTGGTTCTGACACACAAGAAGCGCATACAATATGCGGAATACGCACTACCCCTAGTAGTAAGCTCGGAAACCTACAGTTAACTACACAAGTTTATACAGCGTCCCTACTCATCCCCATAATTTTTGGTTCAGACACCAGAGGCACTGAATAAACACGCTAGCAACATTCATACACCTGGAAGCGCAGCCAGCTCCAACACTGAGTCCTGCGGCTTGCACCGCACAATGGTGTCTCTATGGACTAATAACGGGGAGGGAGGGGGCAGGTCTTTGGATTCATAGACCACTGCCTCCCTGCTCTCCAGGATCATCCCTTGCCTCTTTCTTGGACATCTGCATCTGGCACAACAAGCTTAGCACCTGTAATAACAATACACAGTACCACACAATACGATTATACCGGCCACTGCCAACAGACAATACCACAACATGCTGAAATGTTTGTCACGGACGTAATCGCCCGGCACCTGTACTAGACCGTTCATCAACATCAAGGGAACCGGCAGCTCTGGCAGCTGCTCGAGCTCTTCCTTCATTACTCAGTGGAGAGCAGGATGCCGTGAGACATTCAAGGCTGGGAGGTCCAGCCTCGATGGCATCCGTCGTATGTTCACGGTCTCATGTTTCACTGTCAATGTCCGCAGAAGCCAACCTCTGCCCTCCACCATGCATGCCTCCGGTGCCTCCAGCGCTGTTGGGCTGGCGATCCTCTTATTGACCTGAGGCTTTCCAGCACAACGAATTGTCACATCAATGCGAGGTTCATGGGGTGCAATGCTCACACCACCCATACCCTCCACAGGTGCCACAATGGTGGCAGACACAGTCTTCTGGATCTTCGTGATCCGCAGCTTGCAGTCTTCTGGTTTCGTCCCCGTCACGAGTGCTGCTTCACAGGTCTGGTAGGTCATCTCCATGGCAGGATAGCACACCGTGGTCCGGCTGCCCATGCAAGCTTCAGGATAGAAGCTCGCCTTCTTTCTTGTGCTTACCGCTACCACAGGCTTCCCCACCACGGTCCTTAAATGTTCAGCATCTAGTAGCACTGGCAGATATGTCAAATGGTATGCCAAATATGGCTCCTGACTCACCAGTTGCAGTCCCAGGCGAAAGGCGATCGACACGTCCGGACCCTATACCACCTCTACCCGCGCGTACTGGTAGTACCTGTGCAGATCGAGACCATGAAAGCCTGCGTCCCTGGCTGCCTCTATCACGAGTGCCAGCTGCGCCGGCATCAGTAGTGTTTCCGCGCTCAGCTGCATCTCCATCCGATGGTGCAAAGCTCGCTTTGAAACATAATTGTCCACCACACTCTCCAACTCCTCCACCACCAGACTCACTCGCTCTAGCAGTACTAAGTCATTGGAGACTGCCATCATGTCCTGTGCTAAGGCTATCATCGATTCTACTACAGAAACATGCTCCGCTAATTGCAGCTGAATATTTCGGGTTCTACTCATAATGGAAAGCATGTGCTCTTGGTTATGCTTCAGGGCTTGTATCTGTAGACTGTGTGCGGTAATAGTCTGTTGCACTTTGTTTAACTGTGCCTGATTCACCATACCAAACAGCCAGGATGCCGCCATGCCTACTGCATTAACCAGTCCCCTTTTAGGCTGTTTAGCAATCACCTGCAGAACTTCAGCGGGGTCCTGCTCTATTCTAGCCTGCAGAACACTGAGCTTCATTTCCCAATGATGAATATTATCATACCAGTTGTTCTTAGTCAATTTGTCCACATGGTCCCACACCTGTGAGAACCAGTGCTCCACCGTTAGCCGGTTTGGGGGTGTGATCAATACTACCAGCTGTCACACAGCAGACACCGTCCTCACCTCTCCTTGGCCCCTAACTAGGACACCATCTTCCTTAAAGAGGTCGGTGCTGCTGCCCAGAGGCAGGCAGCACCAGATGACGCCTATGTGCCAGTACAATGACCACATGGTAAAAATTGACTTGAATATAAAAATGCAGCCTCTGGGTGATATTCCTCGAGGAGATCGTGTCCTGTAGCACTATGTTAATAGTGGGACTGGGCAGATCCTAATATCAGCCCCAACTGCTATATTCGACAAACACTCACGTGGTATCTTTATGAAAAATCAAAACTGTTGCAATCAAACTGGACAACTCCTGAATGCAATCTAATTGCAACCCGGAGGTTCCCAAAGTGACAAAAAAACTCAATTTCAGTCTTAAAAATACGCCTTAGCTTCCAGGACAAGCACTCTAATGAATCTTCAAAAATATTGTAAAAGAATTATCACTATCGGCGCTGACTGACGGTGGGCGCCTGTATGGCACCAGTCACCACCCAGTATCAGTTCAGGTCCCGCACCATGTTCAGGCGTGCACGGTCCAGTGCACTAGCGGACAACTACTTAGCCTCCCGGACAAACACCTTAATGAAGCTTCACACATAAAAAATATATATTATTCCCAAATAATCACTGTCGCCGCTGAAGGATGGTGGGTGCTTGTATCGGATCGGTCACCCCCCGGCATTAGTTCAGGTCCTGCGTCGTGTTCCGACGTGCACGGTCCAGTGCACTCAACATCAACACTTTAGCCGCTCAGACAAAGACATACAAGCCTGCTGCTTTAAATAGCCACTGTTGCTATAAATAGCCACTTTTGCTATAAATACCCACTGTTCTGAATAGAAGTTACCACACAATGTCTGTGTACAGTCTACCTGCTGGGATTCAAAATAAAAATAAAAACTGATTCAAAACTCATCAGTGTCGGGAGGGGAAAACCACACAATGTCTGTGTATAGCCTACCAGCATGCAATGTTTGTAAAAATGATTCACTAGGTGCTGTAATATACACAATGTATGTGTAAATATACATCAGCACCCAAATGTTTGTGAAAATGCTCCAGTATGCCTGGAGCAGTTTCTTGCATAATTAATCTCAAAGTGAGGCTAGTGTGGTCAGAGAGCCAAGGGAGTGCAGGTGACTGGGCATCCCACAGCCAGCCAATCAGGCACCCCCACAGCCTCGGAGGGTAACACCCCCCACTAGGGGTGGCTGTCACTCAACCCAGCTGCAGGTGGTGTCTATGTGTATATGCAGATTAGGCTAGTGTGCTGGCCCATCGGCACTATGGTAACAGGGAGTTGTAGACAGTTACAAATATATAATAAAACTGTCCTTTTCCTCCGCTTGCACACTATATGGATGCATATAGGAAACATTTCAACAAACATGTACTGTCTCTTATATAGGAACTTTTTTTTTCTTGAAGATTTATACTGCATATCATGGATAAGCCTGAATACACTTGTTTTCACCATTAGACAGTTTGTCGATAGAAAGCCCGAGCCTACACTTTTACCAAGCTAAGGGATTTTTAACCTGCCACACCACATAGACATGGTATGAGAGCAACCAGCCTTTGATGATGCTGTAAGTTATACACAGCCGTGGAAATCCAAATTGGCAGAGGTGGGGTGGGGCATGGGGAATCGAACCAACAACCTTCAGATTAGGAGTCCGACCTAGAAAAAAGTCAGACATTCTAACCACTCTGCCACAGAGAATACCACCTTCAATACATCTCTTCATTAATCTCAGGCATCATGTATGAACATATATTTCACACAGCTTATATCATGTCAAAAATGACTATACTATGCATACATTTACTCTTAAATCCAGTATGGTATAGAGGTGTACGGGAGAGCCAAATTATCAACCCTAAAAAAGGAACAGACACAACAAAACAGAGCCTTGAAAATACTGTATAACAAAGACTATCGCACTCCAACTAAATCACTTCATAAAGACCTGGACTTACTTATGGTAACTGACATTTTTAAAATATACATTGCAAAATTTGTTTACAAGCAAAAGAATGGCCTCCTCCCTGAAATATTTGATAATCTCTTCAAAGAAAACAATCAGGTCCATTCCCATAACACACGACAGATAAATAACATACATCACAAACACACTAGAAACAAATATGGCAAAATAACAACTGAAAACCAAGGAACCAATATCTGGAACTCAATACCAGTAGAGATTAGAAAGCTTAAAACTTTGAAAAACTTCTGTAAAAAACAAAAGATAAGCTATCTCAATGCATACTAAATCGATTACCAGTAAAGAATATATATAATAGGATATAGTTGTTATTAAATAGTCGCATAATTTAAAATATCAAGTGTCTATGGCAAAGAACATAAGATTTACCTCTATTCCTCGTGCAAAATAACTACTGATACTGCATGTAAGTACATGAATCCATGACACAATATACATATAATATTCCTACCATTACTTTGTTTTTTACTAACTGTGAAGAGACGCATCAGTATCTCATCAATAATCATAGTTAAAATTGTAGCTTAAGTTTAATCATTTGTTATTGTCATCACTTGTTCATTCACATCATGGAGACCAGTTAGATAAGCATTGCTTTTCTGGGATCCTTTCTGTCTGTAAGGAATTTGTATGCATTTATTGTATCACCTCACTTTATTGTAAACATACGTTAAAATAAAAGAATTGATTGAATTGATTGTGAGTGGGGCACAATTGCTTTTAGATTACATAACCTTGTCCCCACTCCGTCGCCCAAGAATAATAATGCTCTCTGCCAATATATAATTCCGAACCGAAAATCCGTATATTTTTACAACAGGTCTTCTCATCCCTGGTACAACCGTGGTCGCCATTATGGGCGAAACAAGGTTTTTCCCCATCACGCGTGAAGAGACAACTCGACGTGCTAGATGACACGGTAGATGACGTGGCAGACTTCTTAGCATCTTTTATATTTTCGAACGCATAATGCATTAATGCCAGATCACTGTTACCACTCGCAAACGCCGAAAACCCTTGCTTCTGAGCTAATTTACACACCCCAGTATCATAAGCGACATGGGCTGTATTATTAAAGTGGTTAAACTTTGCCTTTGAGCATAAATAACTGATCTGATTAATGACTGCATGGCAAGTGTCTATGTCATCATACGCAATAGTGTCTGAGAACACTGGAAAAACGATCCCAGGGCGCCACGACAGACAACAATACCGAGAAATCAGATTTTTGCTAAACGGCCCAACCAGGGCTGTTAAGATTGACAGGAAGCTAACAGACGGCTGCGCAAGGACCAACCCTAAACGCCGCGGCTCAAAAGAAATCGGCAGCTCGCCGGCCGACGTAACACCCCACCCACACGACGTCGAGACAGACACCTCCCCAGACAACTGCCCGAAGCGACAACCAGACCCCTGCGGCGGCCCCTCAGATGTTGCCACCTCAGGACTCGCCGCCGCACCACACGACACCGGGGCAAGCGCCCCTACTGACAACAGCCGGAAGCGACTGGCGGGCCCCGACGGCGACCCCTCATATGTCGCCGCCTCAGGAGACACCGTCGCACCACATGACACCAGGGAAAGCACCCCCACCGACAACGGCCGGAAGCGAGTCAACGATAGGCGAGCAGCCAGCAACGACTCAGGCCGCTCGCCAGTGGCGCAACCGTCTCACCACAGGAGACCGGGATAGCCGCCTCAGAAGTCGCCGCCGGCTACTGCATAATAACTGCACACCACACGACGTAACCGCCGCACCACACAACACCGACACTGATGCTCCCAACGGCCGTAAGTGGCTGGCGCCCCCTGGCAGCGCCCCCTCAGATGTCGCCGTGGAGCAACGGGACGGCGGCTCCCAAGCAGATCACAACGACTCGGCGCACCGCACCAATGGAAGCAACTGCTTGCCACCAAGGGGATTCACCTCCCCACACTACACCGCGGCAACCGCCTCAGAAGTCACCGCTGAACACAACCAACCCGGCACACACGGAGGTGGCAGCTCCCCGGCTGACGTAACCACAACACATCAGGACACTGACCCGGCCCCCTCCACCTGCAGCGACTGGAAGCGCCCACCGGGAAGGCCCGGCAACCCCTCGGATGTCGCCACCACCAGCCCCTCCCGCGACGTCAAAGCCACCTCGGCCGACTCAAAAACACCAACCAACCAGTACCGGGCCTGCCGGTTTACACCAGTCGGCAACCAGTACCGACCGCCCAAACTACAAGAGACCGGAGGCAGCGGTACGACCGGACCTGTGGCTGCTGGCGGGGGTCGACAAGCCTATATCAAACCGAACCAGCGCCACCTTACGACCCGCCACACACACCGATCACATATCGGTCGACTCTACTGCGAATCTGGCCGACTGCAGTGGCTGACGCATGGTTCGGTGTCTACACTACCTAAACACTACCTTAACATCTACAACAGGGTATGAGCCACCGGGCTGCCCAACCACATATCGGCAAGGATCACAGTCCCGTCGGCCTTAAGCATACCTATGTGGCGAAAAGACCTCAGAGGATACCACGGCACACAACTGGTCGACTTCCTGGAGTTTGGCTGTCCCGCTGACTATACGGCCGACGAGCCCCCGTCCCAGCCACCTGCAACCACACGGAACATCCAGAACACCTTCATTGGATCTGCAACTAGGTCCGCAAGGAGGCGGAGCAGGGTGGTGCCCTCCTTGGGTCATTCGCCATATCGGCCTTTACCCCCTGGGCCCAGACCAGCCCCATGATGACCCCTCCTGAAAGGAACACCGACGAGAGACGGGGTCATCATGGATCTCAGCTATCCCAGGGGTGCCAGTGTCAATGAGGCCTTCCAGAAGGGCTACTTCCAAGGGAGGGCCACCACCTACACCCTCCCCGGGATCATGGACCTGACGGACGAAGTCACAAGGCTCGGCCAGGATTGCTACATCTGGTCCGCAGACCTGGCCCAAGCTTACCATCAGCTCCAGACCTGCCCTCTCTCGGTTCCCTACTGGGCATCACGCTAGACTCGAAGGTCTACTTCGATGTTGCACCGGCGTTTGGGTGCAGGACCTCATCAATGGCCTGCACTCGTACCACCAATGCCATGGTGCAAGCTCCGCTGATGGGCTACTTCGCCCTCTGCTTATTATCTACAAAATTACATAATTTTCTTAATGTACTTACATGATATGGTGACTGCTTTGTGAAGTGAGTTTTGGTCTATTGTTGATGGTTGAAGATGGTAAAATGATGTCATTGTTGTGAATGAATGGAAGTTTGGTGAAATTTTAAAAAGTACACCTTACGTCTGAGTCCTCCGGTGGGTAGATACCAATATGGACATATAAAATATGGAGGGCTTATGCGAGCTGTAAGAATCCAAGATGGCCACCAAGGGACGCTAAATACTTTTCTTTGGGTAGTTTATCATTCAATTATGGGTCGGATCCTGGTTACTGGGTGTCTAAGTTAACAAAGACGGGTATGGATTTCATTAACTAGGTTTGTGTCTCCGGGAGCGAACACAGCATGTCACAAGACAGGACCTGGAGATAAATGTCCTTATTGGCACCTGTCGTTGTGCGTCATGTACATCCCTTTAGGGTTGGGACAAAGTGACATGGTGGGAAAAAAAATGGGTTCCAGATGTTAAAATTCTAGAAAAATGCCTAGAATGGTGTGGTTGGATGAGTCAAAATCGGAAGTGAAACACTTCCCGTGGAAGTGAATCACTTCCGTTAGGAGGTGATTCACTTCCGATATTTGTTGACAAAGACTCTTGCTGTGTATAAAAGGAGCATTTTGCGCGTACTTTAACTATCTTCACTTCGGTCTGAAGGACGATAACTGCTAGACTACATTTCACCACACACCACTGCTGCCTGTTCCCGCTTACCATCACAGACGACGCAACACTACTATCAAGCTATACTACATTTGACGCTACTGCAGCTGCTCCTGCTACTGCTACTGCTGCCGGTGTCACATACATACCAACGCTATCATCGGTCGTAATGCTTGCATTGCGCTGGAATGACAGTGGCAATGACAATGACACCAATGGTAGGGGCGACGACTTCGGTAACAATTGAACATTCTGACACAACTACCGCCGCTATTAAATCAGATAGCGGTGGCTGCAATGACAACGGCAATTTTCACAACCAACAAAATAGACACGCAGCCGCAGTGGAAAATCTTCTGGAATTGGCGGTAGGTGGCAAATTACCAGAAAAAATCGCCAACATTTCAAATAAGCATTAGGATGAAATTAAATCACTTGCATTGGAAGCAGAAGAAGTTGAAATCGAGGATGATGGACAGTGCATAGATAACACCCACACAGGGGCGTTGTCAGAGGAGGAGGAGAAGAAGGAGGAGGAAGAGGAGGAGGAAGAGGAGGAGGAAGAGGAGGAATGCGAAGCAGAAAAAAAAAAAATGTCTACAACAGTCATTGCTGCTGCACTCTAGGATACCCCGGTGGCCCCTGTCACTCCAAGCCTCTCCTCCTCGCCCACCTCTAGTGCTCGAGTTGAAACCGAAACAAGTATGGCCCCGCACTCTGAATATGAAAAGTTGGTAGCAGCTGATATGTGTCGAACCCGTGGCTTGAATGAAATTTCAGTAACTGTATCCCTTGATATATTGAAATATAAACTGTAATGTATATCGATCTGGAAAATGTGTGGCTCTATCTTCCAGGATACTCGCTAACTCACCATCAGCGCCTGATGGACAATTATGTCCTTGCCCAATCGCGGAGGACGTGGAAAAAGAAGGCGCTCATGTGACGCTGCATATAGGGTTTTGTAACCAGCACCTGGCTAACCCTGTGCAGCCCTCTGTGTACGATTTGTTGTCATTCTTGAAGTTTCTTAATGATCGGTTGAAATCACCGGGTGCGGTAATGAACTACTTCAGCTCGGTCAAGCTTTGGGGCTCAGCCGGTCCAGGTAGTGATAGGGCATTTGATGCTCCCGAAATTAAGCTATACAAATCCGGTATCTTCAAATCTTCCAAGCATATAATAATCAGAGCGACCCCTATTTCGCCGTCCAATATTAAGCTGATCATCGGATACTTGCAAAGCTTGACAACAGCACCAGATGTGATTGTAGCAGCACTCCTTGTTGGCTACTTTACCTTTGTCAGGCAGTGTAACTTGGTCTCTGCATCCCCAGAACCTCAAGCACTCAACCACATGATCAGGTTTAAAGATGTAAAGGTTTAACGTAATGCTTTAACAGTGATCTTGAGGTCAACTAAAACTCGACCGTCTTCTGCGCCACCAGTGGTTTTCAGATTCTCATGTCTGAGGAACTCAACGTGTTGTCCTGTTAACGCCTGGTTGAGCTATGCTAAGCATCTGAAGCCGTATGATGACTCTTCTGATTTCATGCCGAAGGGCGCATTGCGGCTGGCTTCCTTCATGGCTCTTGGAAGGGAGAACGGCTTTACCCTGCATGGACTCCGTAGGGGTGCTGCCCAGGCATGTCAATGGGCAGGTCTGACATTGGACCGTATCATGTCCGCCGGGACATGGCGCAGTGATTCCGTAAATGTATACCTCAAGGCTGTTCACATCAGTGCAGCTCCGGCAGCGTTTGGAAGGTTTGTTAACTAGCGGTATTTTACACACTAGAATCTTTATAGGAAATATAACCCTAACTTCTGTGTGTGGAGGCCGGAAAGCACTAATGTATGATATTACTCAAGCGATGATCCGCTTACTGTATCTGCTTACTATATCTGCTTACTATATCTGTTCCAAGAAATATCAAACCAACAGAAATTAAGTGTGGTAAAGTCTAGTAGGGAGGGGTGGCTGGCTCCTCCTGCTGTGCTGTCTCCAGGTCATCTGCCTGCCACACCCCCTGCCCAGCTCTTTTATTCAGATTCAACATTCAAAATACAGGTACACAGTTGCTGGGAGTCTCCTCAGTCAGAGAGTGTCACATGGCATTTCATTGGCTGAACCCCTCCAGTCAGTGGTGGGGGGTGGGGTCACCCCAAGTCAGATACATATTTTTCCATCAAGTTCACCAATTACACTTATATGGGAATATCAACCCTGTTTATATTTACATAACACCTGTGGTCACCAGTCCCTTAGATTGGGACAACTCCAAAATAGTAGGAGTTTCTACATGCCTTACTTTGAGAATTACATATTTTATCATCTTTAGTTCAGCAAACTGCCACCAGGTGGGGCAGGGAGGGCTCACCACACACACACACCTCCTCCCACCTCCAGCCTGACACCTGGCTTTGGCAGGTCCTGCAAACACACACACACACAGCCCCCATGCATTGTCACCTGTGTGCTAACACTCCCTCAGATACTGGCATCTGTAAGTCATACCATAACAATAACAGGCACACAGAAATTCTTGACTTAATTATTATACCCATTATGTGGCATTCTTCACAGACTATTTGTCTGGGTGAAGAAACCAGTCTGCATCAACTGTATATGCTGCCCTTAGTTTCAGCATTTACCTCCTTTCATACAATATATAATACAAACAGACTTCAATTCAGTAATACATGTAAATATACCAATACAGTCATAATTTTCCAGAGTTCTTATCTCCAGTGGTTATATTTGATGTAGAACCTTAGAACAATCTGATATTAATTATCACTTCACTTAATATACATAATCTACCATGGTTTCACAACTTGGTTTGAATATTATGCATATGTATTTAGCAACATGATAGAATGAATTAGGTATTATTAGAGAGGTTTTATAGTGGTACTTATATAATTTGAATATTATTATAATGACTTTATAGAAATAACTGGATGATTTAAATATGATTAAAACAGTTTTCTCAATGCTTCACATATGAGTTTTATGAAAAGGGGATATTTTAGAATTTATTTAAACTATTATTTATTTATGAACCAGACCTAAAAAGTCGGAATATTTTACATCGATTATCGCCCCTAGTTATTCCGTCTGTTCAGGATTCTAAAGCCTAGGCAGCGGAAAACTACCTGAAAAATATTCTAATTTGGCACCTCCTTTACTCCTTCTCCTAATTGTGGCTGGACCATATATATGTGACCATTCCATTGGTCTGGGTCTTCTTACTTTGGACCCCCTTATCCTTATATGGACGTGCAAGCGACCCCAGCGACCCACTCTTCGTGCAGTCAAGCTCTGCTTACCATGCCTGATGGACACACCATAACACCTGGAGGGTATCTCTATCACTTGTGACTCACCGTGCAAGTAGTTCCCTCCCTTGGGGAATGTATATGTATTCGCACTTGGTTGTTGGTACTCACAACAACTTAGTCTCCTAGGTTGTCTGACTACTGGTGCATCCCAACCTTTTTGCGCCCCTAGTACGGGTGCCGCAGTGCCTGATATCCAACTCAGTTTTGGAATACCATCAGTTTCTTTTGCACCTTACGTGAATCTAAAGCTTCACCTCAGCTTTGACTCCTAAGAGCCCCTCCAGTATTCAGCTGTGATGTCCCTGCTCATGGTACACACAGCTCACTTGCCTCCTGAGTGACACCTCTGAGTATCGCCATATGCCCCATATTTCCCTTTCACTTATCGGCCCTGTTTACATCCCATTACTGACTCTGCCTCACAAATGCTTCCCGCTTACTTCTGGTTATATTTAAGAGAAAGAGAAGAACAAAAAATGGATCGATGTTTGATCCTGACCACAACTGTAAAAATTTTGGATTACACACATTAGCCCCCCAAGCCAAAGCCTGGATACTAAGCTTAGTTCTAATTCTAGCTACAAGGTTGCAGGAGAGTAAACCTGTCTGATGATGAGCTTTTGCCCCTCACCAACTGGTAGGAATTATATGCCCCCACTAACACAACCGTAGACAAGCTTTAAACCATATTTTCTGATCTCCCTGGACTCCACTGAGAACTGACCTGGTGGTGGACTGAACTCATAGTATTTGGCGGCATACTACCATGGACCCAGTCGGAATGACCGGAGTACGAGACTTTAGGCGCAATCTCCCACTCCTGCAGCGATTAGTGTTACAGTTAATAATTATATATTTACATACATACATCTATCTACAGTTATTTAGTTTATATGATAATTTATAAAGATAAGTGTAATAATTGAATACAAGTAATGGATTTTAGGTGTGAAGTTATTTACATGAATTTTTTACGATAACTATAGACAACATGAAAAGAATGGTGATGATCGAGGTTCTTAACCTGTACATATGTCAATTATTATCTCACTCCCTTATTAAACTCACTGCCCCGCAGTGTGTTTAATAACCCTTGATTAAGAATTGACGAGTACAGCTTTAATGTATATAATTGTGGTATATCGTATTGTGTCCACAAATGTCATCATGGTGGATCATATGATTTTTATCTGCCTTAAGGCAATCTGGGCTGACAAACAATGACTGGGATTCCACTGACACTTGTGCCCACTAGGCCACTGCACTAAATATTTGGACAATAGTAAAACAGTCAAAACCAGCAAAAATTAAAGCTGATTCCTCGGCATCATGCTTCCATGTCAGGGTTTTAGTCCCAACTGGCCCTGATCCAAGTTTGCGCCCCAGCAATGTCCTAACGTTAACAAAATAGTGACATCTTTGATTACACTGAGTCTCCCAGAGACTAAAATACAAGACTGTGTAAGACTTAAAATATAAGTCTATGAGACTCGTTTAGTAAAAAAAACAGTATATAAAATATGCAGTAAGTCTTTTGAGACTTAATAGGATACCTCAGTAAGTCTACTTTAAACTTACACTACTCGAATCTCACACTGAGATTGTACAACTACGAGTCTCTCATTGGGACTGTAAACACTGAGTATCACCTTGAAGCTTAAAACAAAAGACGTTTAAACCATGATCTGACCTTGAGATCAAAATCACACCTGAACCTCACAATTGAGATTTAAACACTCTCAATCTCACCTTGAGATCTTACCACTTCAATCTCACCTTGAGATTTTAAACATCATATCTGATTTTGAGATTTCACACACTCTCTCAGTCTCCCAGACTGGATTTACAACCCTACCCCAGCGCTGATTTTGGTACCATACACGTGTTTCACATGACCCATGTTTGCTGGGGCAACCCTACCAGAGTTGCCATACCAACATGGTCATTTATTACTTACACATGATGCATGTATGTCATGCCAACCCGACCAAGAGTTGGCATACCACCATGGCCATTCATCAATGTGCTCTGCACATAAAATACTCTAGGCCCTGCCTAGTGGACGCCTTGTCCTATCACTCTCTTCAGAGATTCGTTGGCCCCACCGCACGGACATGTCCATGAATGGGCACGCCCCCGGCAAGGCGTCTGAATCCCTAGCAATAAAATACACAATACAAACGTAAGCCTATGGGTACTCTACCATCCATTAATTACGTGAATGGGAAGACCGAGTCAATACGTTTTGGACCTTCCAGGTCGACACCAAACAGTGTTTTACCACATGATGCGATATACTCGTCGCAAAATTCACAATATTCGACCACAGAAAAATGACACCTTGTCATATGAAATCACCGTATGCGATATACTCCTCGCATTAATGCGTAATCATGCTTAAGAACCACCAGTACCACATCCCCGGGGTGATACATGAATCACTTACACCACCATTGTCCGGAATGGTACTCGTTCCAGACTGCTGAAACACAAAAAACTTATTAACATACACAACAATAAGGCAAGACGAGGCTTGGAGCAAACCCAAGTTTGATAGAACCACAGGGTACCATACACAAATGAATTATGCAATAATTTTAACCGCAGGGTACACCAACATACATTCACTAAACCACTGCTTTGTCAGTTACCTCAAGTGCAGTACATTACATAAGGGAAAAGCGACCATCATCTTTTCATTACCAAGGAAGTACCCTCCCAATTCTCAATTTGCAATAGTACTCCTAATATTCGCTTTTTAAAAATAAAGCCAACAGATGTTGCATATACACCACCTTTTAACCGTGCAAGGTCAACGCAGTGCATTCGCAAAACTCTAGGTTTCTTGTCCCTCTCCATTTTGGAGGGTTTGTACTTTCACCGGTAACACCAGTTACACCTTACCTGGCGACACTATCTTCGTAACTACTCACAGCTTATAACTTCTAAACTTCACAACAAGCTCTGCTCCATTATTGCCATATTCAGCATATGTCACAACTCAACCCCAACTTATTTAGCCTATTCAATTACAGTGACAGCTGATAGGTGACTGATGATGGACTGATCTAGAGTGTCAGACAGCTGAACTCATCTGGTTGCCCAGGCTGATTGATCGAAATGATCATCTGCCAGCCAGCGGTTTACTGCCTGTTGCATCCTTTGGTACCCAAGGTGCAATCTTCCCCAGAGCAGGTCTGACATTGGGTGCTTAATACCCTGACATACCTGTATACCGGAAGAATACTCTCAATCCTATTTTATGAACAGTGTAACAAGTAGCTGGTCTTCGTCCCCCGTGCACTGAGGATGTCAAACCCCAACTTGCAACTCTGTCACAAAACACTATGCAACTGCATTTGTACAGCATGTATCTATGCAGTCAAGGCAACAATTAGTCAGTGAATATCCACTGATCATATGCATGAGGTCATCATCATCATCATGATATGCGGCGATTAGTACAAAATACACCCTACTTTATTGTGCTCCCACAGTCAAGGAACTTACTGATATGGATTTCACAGTCCTGGTGAGCCACATTAATTAAGTTATATGAATTAGGAACCCACTTCTGCTGCTACTCTCATGAAGCGCAATTGCCGACATTACCTAACACAGTGGCAACTGCGTGTAGATCTTGTTATGTCCACGCTGTGATGAGCAGGGTATACATGTCGAGTTACCGTCCAGTGGAAGTGCAATTATTTAGTGTTACTGCGGGACTTCGGTGTGTGACTACCAAAGTTAATAGACGCGCCCCTAGCATGGGTACAGCATCCAGAGTGCATCACCACACTGAGTTCAATGCGCGACGAGATACTCTCCAAATCTGCCCGCGTCACACACCACCGAAACAATGTTCACAATACACCTAATTGCACCTCTCGCCCGTCTGTTCAGCAGCGGCCTGTACAGCTTCGATGCAGATCCTCTTCTTCTCCAGCTCCATTGAACCCGAGGGGAACAGCCGTCCCCTCGCATGCGACCGCAGCAGACGGTCTGAAGCAGGCAGCTCTGGCGTGACAGCACCTCGCTTCGACCCTCCAGCCCTTGGTGTTGACTGGTTACTGTGCTGGTTGTGGCCACGTTGGCCACGACGCTCCCCACCTCCGCTGCCGCCATCTCCGTCAGTTGCAACCAACTTGGGAAGTTGTTTTGTGAAGCGGTTGCCTGTATGTCTGTAAGGTGTAGAACCTATCGGGCCGGTTGGGTCTGCTGGGTGGAGTCTCATCGTGGTCACCACTGTTAACTAGCAGTATTTTACACACTAGAATCTTTATAGGAAATATAACCCTAACTTCTGTGTGTGGAGGCCGGAAAGCACTAATGTATGATATTACTCAAGCGATGATCCGCTTACTGTATCTGCTTACTATATCTGCTTACTATATCTGTTCCAAGAAATATCAAACCAACAGAAATTAAGTGTGGTAAAGTCTAGTAGGGAGGGGTGGCTGGCTCCTCCTGCTGTGCTGTCTCCAGGTCATCTGCCTGCCACACCCCCTGCCCAGCTCTTTTATTCAGATTCAACATTCAAAATACAGGTACATAGTTGCTTGGAGTCTCCTCAGTCAGAGAGTGTCACATGGCATTTCATTGGCTGAACCCCTCCAGTCAGTGGTGGGGGGTGGGGTGGGGGACCAACCCACCCACCCCAAGTCAGATACATATTTTTCCATCAAGTTCACCAATTACACTTATATGGGAATATCAACCCTGTTTATATTGACATAACACCTGTGGTCACCAGTCCCTTAGATTGGGACAACTCCAAAATAGTAGGAGTTTCTACATGCCTTACTTTGAGAATTACATATTTTATCATCTTTAGTTCAGCAAACTGCCACCAGGTGGGGCAGGGAGGGCTCACCACACACAAACACACCTCCTCCCACCTCCAGCCTGACACCTGGCTTTGGCAGGTCCTGCAAACACACACACACACAGCCCCCATGCATTGTCACCTGTGTGCTAACACTCCCTCAGATACTGGCATCTGTAAGTCATACCATAACAATAACAGGCACACAGAAATTCTTGACTTAATTATTATACCCATTATGTGGCATTCTTCACAGACTATTTGTCTGGGTGAAGAAACCAGTCTGCATCAACTGTATATGCTGCCCTTAGTTTCAGCATTTACCTCCTTTCATACAATATATAATACAAACAGACTTCAATTCAGTAATACATGTAAATATACCAATACAGTCATAATTTTCCAGAGTTCTTATCTCCAGTGGTTATATTTGATGTAGAACCTTAGAACAATCTGATATTAATTATCACTTCACTTAATATACATAATCTACCATGGTTTCACAACTTGGTTTGAATATTATGCACATGTATTTAGCAACATGATAGAATGAATTAGGTATTATTAGAGAGGTTTTATAGTGGTACTAATATAATTTGAATATTATTATAATGACTTTATAGAAATAACTGGATGATTTAAATATGATTAAAACAGTTTTCTCAATGCTTCACATATGAGTTTTATGAAAAGGGGATATTTTAGAATTTATTTAAGCTATTATTTATTTATGAACCAGACCTAAAAAGTCGGAATATTTTACAGGTTGTTGGGTTGACTGCTGCCGACCTGCCATAATGGCCCCGTGATGGTTTGTTACTGTATATGTTTACTATGTCTGTTTTCATTATATATTCCAGGTCATCGATATCCACCAGCAGTAAACTTGATTACTGTACCCGATTTGGTAACTTTGAGTAGCAAGCAATTAAGAGGCTCTGACGCCGACTCGCTTCTGATCATCATATACTGAGCTCCTAGAATACGGCAAGCCTCTGTTCTTGCTAGACTTTCTGATCACTGAGTAAGAAGGCCGCGTCGCCATTCCGATAACTGGACGCTCACTGAGCTGGTTTTATTTGTTATTCAGATGAATAAATCTGATTTCAAAACTATATCGATGTGTTCGTGTGTGTCTCATTAAGTGAATTATGAGATAATTCAAAGCACATCGCATTATGCCACTTTAAATACCTCTTCCACTAATTGTGTAGTCAGACATCCTCATATGTAACATGTAACATGTCTGTGAAAGTACATCATCTGAACACTTTGACTTCTGGATACTGAATGCTTTATTCCCGTTCAGGGCTCACTGAACCGACGGCTAAACTTTCCATGACGTCATCTCATTTACATACTCCTTTGTCTCACTCACTGTCTAGAACATCATGCATCTCATTAGCATATATTACCCACGTGTCTGGGCGTCTATTACGCATATATCACAATGTCTACATTATAAATTATTCCTACAAATATATATATATATATAGCTTAGATATACAACGTATATCTGTGGTTAAGGGGTGGAACACGGTGCCCCCCCCCCCCCACTCTTGTGGTGCATAAGACACCGAAACATGTTGGTTAAGGTATTATCTGTTGGGCAATGCTCCATCAAAGCATTCAACCCAGCCTTTTTCAGCCATGGGCCTAGAGAATAATTCCCATGAATTCAGTCCTGTTTTACTAAGGAATCACAATTCAAGTTTTTTAAAGTTTCATAGTCCGATGGTTTTGTGTTTGTGTCATTTTACTGAAATAAATATATTCAATTTATTGTTATCATCTACGGTACTTTAGTCTGAAGTAAATTTTATTTTAAATTTCAAAGTTTTGAGATATCTGAAGTGCAAACATGTAAGTAGTTTTGGCAAGTACGACAAAACTCTGACGCCATAGGCTTCTGCAGTAATAGGTTCTATTAAATTGCCTCAATATTCCCCTCTGTCTGGCAACAAATGCTTAATAAGTGCATCAGCATTTAAGTTAGATATATATGTCAAATGAATTCTAGATAATTGCTTGGGTTTGGAAAAGTTGATGCTTCGATGGAGTAGGCAGCTTTAACAAAAATAAAATAACCAAACATAATTTTGTACCATACCCATACATATCTTATCGAAATCATTTGCGTTATGGGCAAAGTATTTCTGAAACATGAAATATTTCAAAATAACAATGCCAATAACACAACATACTAGTCATACAAATGCACAATAATATATATGCATACTTAACTTAAACACAAGGCCTTGCAAATGTCTGAGCGCCCAATGCACTGAAGTCCTCAACTGTCTGGCCGTAACACCTGACGTCAGAAAGTGTCCATCACAGATCATATAAGAACGAACATAGCTGAAAATATAACTTAAACCTACATGCACATCCTATACGTGTACCCACTAAAGCTACACTGACTCACTACAGGTCTAACCTGCTCGCCGGCCTTATCAGCTGACCTGACCTACTAAGATTAACCACACTGTTTACATTCGGCTCTGATGCTGACCCAGTTCGCGTCTGCCCGACCAGTTTGCGTCGCCCCCCCACAGGTGCCCTAATAATCTGCTACGATATAACATATTACCTGACTCGTTCATATTACCTAACGTCCTCCTACGATATAACATATTACCTGACT
Organism: Branchipolynoe longqiensis; assembly: GCA_030323885.1. Taxonomy (NCBI): domain Eukaryota; kingdom Metazoa; phylum Annelida; class Polychaeta; order Phyllodocida; family Polynoidae; genus Branchipolynoe; species Branchipolynoe longqiensis. Next base: position 181,950,420 of record CM059186.1, read on the forward strand.
CGTTCAAAATTTGATACTCTCTCCCAGAAACCCCAGTCCGTCCCAAAATAACCCCTTTTTTCCATTCCCCAGCATGATTTTTCTACTTTATCTTATCTCCGACTTTCATAGGTTTGTGCGGCTTACCACACTTCCGGTCATGAAACGCATTCTGACTTCGCTGCCGTTTGGCTATCTGGCATCTCTTTGGGTTTTGCGTTTCAGGCACCAAAATTTCCTCCGCCATAGAAAACCTGCCCCTCAACCTCCTGCTCATGAGCAGCTGCGCCGGAGATGCATTTAGGATGGGCAACGGAGTATTACGATAATTTAGCAAAGCTAACTGAAAATCAGACCCAGTCTTCTCGCACTTCTTTAACATGTCCTTGACTGTCTGCACAAACCGTTCTACCTGCCCATTGCTACAAGGATACTGTGGACTGGAATACACGGCCTTAAACCCATAGTGTACCGCAAACTCCCTATACTCATGGCTCTTAAACTGCGGACCATTGTCTGATACGACCTGACTAGGAATACTGTGTCTTGCAAAATTATCCGTCAACGCATCAATAACAGTGACGGGCGACGTATCGCCCAACATTGTCACCTCTGGATACTTTGTGTAGTAATCTACAGTTATCAGGTAACTTTTATGATCTAATTCAAACAAATCGGCACCAACTTTTTCATATGGCTGACAGGCGATCGGGTGATTTTATGCAAATTTTTCCGGTTGTTTTGGCAAGTGTCACACTGACTGACCTTATCTTCAATTTGCTTATTTATATTTGGCCAAAACATACAGTCACGCGCCAACTGTTTGGACTTTGTCACACCTACGTGTGTCTCATGTAACGCCTCTATCATTTCACCACAAGGGCCCGGAGGAACCACCATCCGATTGCCGTTCATTACAAGATTGTTTTCTATCGTTAAGTCGTGTTTGTATGGGATGTACTGTCTCAGACACGGTGGTGTATGTATGCATGTAGTGTCCCACCCATCTTCAATGTGGGGTATCAACATGGACATGGATACATCCTTCTCATACTCATTGACAATCTTACTCAACAAACTCGACGAATGCATGTCCACTGCGGCAATGCAGAACGTGTCATCGAACAGGCTATCATGACCTACTTTGACGCTATGCGCCCTGGACAACGTGTCTGCAAAAAACATCAACGAACCCTTCACATGACATAGCTGAATATTATAATTTTGCAATCGCATCCGCATCCTCTGCAATTTAGCCGAAAGTTTATGAATTGGCTTCTGCATTATCGCCACCAACGGCTTGTGGTCCGTTTGAATTTGAACTTCCTTGCCAAAGATATACTCATGAAACCTCTGGCATCCGAAACATATGGCGAGCATCTCTTTTTCTATAGTGGCATAACCGCACTGCACTGCTCACTTCGTACCTTACTCTGAATGGCAAACGGAATCCGTCTAGGCGGATCAATGACAGGTTGAACAGATTTATCTACATGAATGATAGCATTTTCCTTGATCAATCCAAACCCTGAAACACATCTTTGTATTCGCTTACCAGCTTCTCCGCCAGAGCGCTGGGACTATTCGTCGGCTCGGAAATGTTTGTCGGCACAGCGCAGTGCACCTCATCCACACGCACCAGCAGGTTCAAAGTCACACAAGCCTGCTTGCCCACAATAGGCTGACAATCCGGTACCACTTGGAACTTAAGCACTCTGTCGTTGACATCGAGCAGTGCCACCAATGAACACCTGGTGTTCGTCAGCCACCCCGGAGCAACTCTGTCGAAGACGTATCTCGGCAGCACGTTCGCCACCGAACCGGTGTCGAGCTTGAATTTGACAGGACAACCGTTCACCCGAACGATCGCGTGCCACAGCTCGGCATCCTGACCGGCACCAACGAACAGATCCGTTCCCAGCACGTTGACCTCCGCCGGATCTGGGTCTTGCTCAGCATTGTGAGGGTCGGGTTCTTCCATGGTAAGTTTGTTGACCCTGCCCAGCCTGCTCCTGCATACCTTACCGAAGTGCCCGATCTTCTTACAGGCTATGCAAGCCTTTCCTTTCGCTGGGCAGACTCCCCGGTGGTGTTCATATCCACAGTTCTGGCAGCGGATCTTGAACTCTCCAGCACCGGCGCCGCCGGCATTCCAAGATGGCGATTTCCAAGATGGCGTTGCCGATGACCGAACCGCCGGTGCACCTGTACGCGCATTAGCATAATTCCGAATGAAATCAATCTCCTTACTTTCCACGTCTGATTTGGTGTCCTCCAACAGATCTGAACTAAATTCACTCATTTCACACATACTAACACATTTTGCCAACGTTAACTCTGTAGTTTGAAGCAGTTTGTTCCGTAAGTTCACACTCTTTACGCCAGCCACTATCCAATCGTGCAACAGCGACTCCTCCACCGTACCATATTCACAATCCTTCACCTTGTCTCTCAACGCTGTGATGTATGTAGCCATATTTTCCGTAGCCTGATTATGTGAATTAAACTTATATTGTGTGATAATGAGACTGCATTTACCGATACAGTAAATCCGAAACGCCTCCGTAAGCGGCACGATCTTATCTTGTTCACCGAAAGTGATATCCATATTGGCGAAAACCTCGCCAGCAACTTGAAGAAAGATGAGGCATTGCACTCGTTCTGTCTTCAATACGAAACCTGCCGCAGTAGCGTAAATATCATATACTCTGATCCATGTTTTCCAGTTCGATCTCGCAGTGTGGCTGAGGACAAGCTGACCAGGCGGTCGCAAACCCGGCAATGTATTAGCGGGCGGCATTCTTCCTCATCTGACACCATGTGAAAGTACGACGTCTGAACACTTTGACTTCTGGATACTGAATGGTTTATTCACGGCCTAGGGCTCGCTTGGCCCGCCGGCTAAACTTTCCATGACATCATCTCATTAGCATATTCCTTTGTTCCAAACTCTGCATCTCGTTAACATATATTAGCCACACACCTATACGTCTATTACACATATATCACACCACGGATGCGGAACGCAGCTTTGCCCAACGGATAATACCTGAACCAACATGTTTTGGTGTCTTACGCACCACAAGAGGGGGCACACAGATATACTTTGTATATCTAAGCTATATATATATATATATATTTGTAAGGAATAATTTATAATGTAGACATGTTATTGCGTTCATCTCCCATTACAAAAACTAAAGCCGTCACTGTCACCCTGTTTTAAAATATAGGTAATTGTATAAAATGGGGAAAGCTGTGAATATGCATTCCCCAGATGACAGCGCCTTATATTAGCTTCACCTGTTTTATTCTATAGTATAGGAATACTCTTTATTTCGGAGTTATAGGGGGTTGAATATGGCTTTATTGGTTGTACACCAATAAATAATATAGACATATATATATACCAGATACCATGAACGTGTTAATACAAAAATTAAAAAACGTTCTTTTCTAAAACGTCTTTCTTATTGTAGTTATATAAGTGTGATATATACATTACTTGCAAGATTTGGCTAAAACAATTTTACCTTTCGCTAAATCTCATTTCTCAGATTGTTATGTACACGGGTGGGGAGGAGTGGTCTCCAAATATGTATTCTCTGTATATAATGCTAGTTTCGTATTGGACAAAGGAAGGGATGGGCATAGGGATGTTTGCTCTTTTCCTCACATTGCTCTCACCCTCCGGCTTTCAGCAACATGGGATAGGCAGGGCAAAAACATAGTTGATTCTCTATGAAGTAGGCAGTTTTTTTTGTTTTTTCTTTAAGATTTATACTCCCTTTGTGGATAAGTCTGAATAGATTTGTTTTCACCATTAGACAGTTTGTTGATAAAAGCCCGAGTCTACACTTTTACCAACTCAAGGTTTTTTTAGCCTCCCCCACCAAATAGACATGGTATGAGAGCAACCAGCCTCTGATGACACTGTAAGTTGTACACAGCAGTAGAAATCCAGATTGGCAGAGGTGGGGGCTCAGGGAATTGAACCACCAACCTTCAGATTAAGAGTCCGACCTAGAAAAACGTCAGACACTCTAACCACTCCGCCACAGAGAACACCACTATGTTTGTGCACCTATGATTGTTTGTTGTTGTTTTACGTCCTAGAAACATCTAAGGTCATATCAGGAGGGGACTACCTATGATGTTCAGGAATGTTTTCACTTTGCACAAATGCATATACGCTACATGAGTAAATAATTGAAGAATTCATGTGTAAAGCCCCGGAAATGCTAATCCAAAATTTTGATTAAAATGAAAGATTTTTCCAAGAAGCTAATTTTAATTCTTAATATTTCCACTTTTATTGTGATATAATGATTATGGAGCAATGAACAAAAAAATAGGAATGTGAAAAAAAGGATTTTTTTTATGGTTTCATTTCAATGTTTAGTTCAATTTTTGGATTGGCGTTTACATGGTTTTTCGTCTGAACTCTTCATATATATATATATGTCGAATATAACAATTATGTGATGTATAATGCATTATGCGAGTATAAAGGTGCCGGAGGGAATTAACTCCTTGTTATTATTATTATGTGCTAATTATTGTTAATATTGTATTGTATAACGAGTTATGCCCATATTATTTAGGCTGCAGGGCTTAGTATCACCTGCCAGTGTATGGCTGGTGCGCACTGTGCCGCCTTGACTCACCCGGCTGGGTGGCCCGTGCCTCGCTACAGCAAGCAATCAGGTTCCGGGGGCTCGGGTGAGCCGACTTCGGGCGGCGCGGTCGCTATCAAGTATCCTTTCGGCCGGAAATTTGACTACGCTCTACTGCCTCCTCCATGTCGCGACTGGTGGCGCCACCCCCGGCTGTGCCTGGTACCTGCCTACCCTGAATACATCACTCGCATCTGGGAATTTTTCCTTTTTATTAGGTTAGGCTGATATACCTAGCCAGTGAATATATCACTCATACCACTACTCTTGTTCTTGTTCCTTTGTACTGTAGCCGGCCTTTATATATATATAAATTAGCAGCGCTGCATGCTTTTATTATTTATTATCTCCTCTACGCTAATATTATACGATTTGGTGCGGGACTATTGGCGCCACCGTCACCTCAGGCGCCACCGCCACAGTCATTTGCCATTCGCTTCAAAGTCCGTCCTGATATGACCTTAGATGTTGCTAGGACGTAAAACAACAACAAACAAACAAACGCTTCAAAGTTGTTAGCTTCATCGCACGGGACACGTAGACAGCGCGACACCACAACTCACGGCCGTCACCACCCACAGTCCGGTACCACTTGGTACCGGACTGTGGGTGGTGACTTTGGAACAAGCTTCTACTGGCTTTTGGATATAAATAGATTCAGTGTACCTGACAGGACTGCTGATTGCCGGTTTTTAACTTATACAAACGCACACGTACACCCCATCTGGCCTGGTTTCGCACAGCTGATCAAGCGGAAAGGACCCTTCCTACTGGATGGGCGCACTTTTTGCCCCCGGATATACGACGTTGTAAAGAATCCCGATTTATGGCATCCAGAGGAATGAATGGAAATGTTCTATTAATAAACAGGTTTACGTGACCAAAGCGCATGTATGTATATATATATATATATATATATATATATATATATATATATATATAAATAGATCGAGATCGAAAAGGTTCAGAGACGTGCAACGAAATTAGTTGCAGTTATGAAGGACTTACCCTATGAAAAAAGGCTTAGGGAATTGAAACTTCCTACCCTTTCCTACAGAAGGAAAAGAAGTGACATAACTGAAGTATTTAAAATTATGAAAAGTTTTGATAAAATAGATGTGAACCAATTTTTCACCTTGAATAAAAGAGAAGGCAGTTGGGGCCATACTCTCAAACTAGTAAAACCCAGAGCCATTTCAAAGTTAAGGCAACACAGTTTCTCAAACCTTGCCTTTACAGAACATATTTTCTTTAATTCAAACTGGTATAACTTTCATAATATTTACTTTATGAAAGTTGTATGACTGTCATGTTTAAGCTCTGTCCAAGCCATTTCTGTTGCTATTTGTCACATACCTACTGATAAAATATGAATTAGATGCATTTCAGGTGTCCAATATAACTTATATGTGTTCAACTATGATTATATTGTCCTTCCCTGGTTCTCTTTATTTTTTTTAATTGCAATGGTGTTGTAGGCCTAGGCCTAATGATTGCCAAATGAAATATTGGATTGACAGCAGTTCATGTGAATATTGGGAATGCTAAAAATGGCACTCACATATTGCAGCATAAACAATTTTGGCATTGACATGATGATGACTGTTCCATGAAGTTCTGCCTAAAACAAAACAAAAATCACTAAAAGAAAAAAAACCACAACATTTCCTTCGATTGATATTGACATAACATAGTGATATAACAACTATGTGACTACTATGTTTTGGCCCTATCGAAGGTGTCCATTGATATCCATTCCAGTGAAATAGAATGTATTCAAACAAACAAAAATATAAAAGATTTGTGACATAGGCCTACATGCATTGTGTTCATGGTGTCTAACAGATTGAGAATCCTTAGCAATTGTCGACTTCCATGCATTGTGTTTGTGGTGCTTCACGCAAAGGTAGGTTTCCATATAAATTGTGGTTTATAGTAGCTTACATGGTAAATGTATTGGGAAATGGTTATATAAAGTTAATTTAATTTAATTAACATAAATAGATCAAACTTGATTTCTGGCATGTGATGCAGGGAAACCCATCTTATTCAGTGCTTAAGTGTTGTTTATCGTTCATGGTGAATGTAATGGAGAATAGCCACATGAAGTAAATTTTAAGTGATCTAAGAAATATATATGTGTATTATAATAATAATTATAATTATATCAATAACGGAGCTCACATATAGGTTGCATTATATTTATTACTGTCCGTACATATTATTCCTGTATTAGGAGTCGCGCGCCAACCTCCTTCAGCACGCGCGCCTATGGGGCGCCACCTGTATTGCGCCATGAGAGATGACTCCAGAGAGAGTTCACCTGAAATACTTGAGAGAATGTCGTCACTAACATTAGAGGAGCAGGAGACCTCAATTTTGAAAGAAATAAATGACATGGAGCTGGAAGAGCGAGTGCTGGGGCTGCAAGAGAAGCGAACAGTCATGAGAAGAAGATGACTGGCGCGGCAGCAGGCAGGCGGGGACGTGTCGGAAAGAGGGACGACGAATGCGGCTGTGACTTCGACGGAGCGAGCGACGAAGCCATGACGGACAAATGGCCGCCTGCAGTGGTAGCCGGTGCAGGTGCCGGGCCGGCATGGAGCGGGAAGGACGAACACTCAAGCTACAGGGTGGCGAAACCTCGACACAGGTCGCGAACAAGGCGAAGACGGCGAACGCCGTCTGATTCAAGAAGTAGAAGCAGCAGTAGTACTCGACGACTACGAAGTAAGTGGAGTATCAGAAGATTTGCTGTGTTAGGGAAAGAAGTGAAAAAGCTAAATTGTTATGAACTACTCACAGCCTCAATTAGATGGTGCTTAGATATACAAGGCTTAACTATTAAAGACTATCGTTCTTTCCTCGAACATATATGTTTTATGGCATCTAGGGCTAGACAAAATGATTTCTTAGACTCGACGCACGTCGAGTACGACAAAGACGTCCGTAAGCTAGCAGAAATAGAGGGGTTTGTTGCATTCGGTAGCAGCAATACTGGCCTTTGCATGCACCACTATGGCATGCACAACATGCGGTCAAAAAAGCAGTCGAGTAGTGTGCATAGAACTACAGCTTACACGAAAGAAGGTAAGACCGGATGTTTCAAATGGAATAAAGACAGTGGCTGTAGTAGGAGTGATGACAATTGTAATTATGGTCATTAGTGCATGAAATGCGGAAGTAAAAGCCATAAGAAAATTAATTGTACTAAAGACTGACGAGTTAGATTAGTTATCAAGCAGGCTAATGTGCATGGGGATAAGTCTGTAATGCATGACAAATTGACAAAGGGCAATGGTAGAAATAATATTGTTATGTCATAAAATAACCCCATGTTGGTACTGAAAGCTACAACAAATAATAATTTACCGGTACCATGTATGAACGACAATGTTTTTATAGGACATAGTAATAAAGTCATACACTTGGAGCAGCATACTGCTAACAATGAATTACAGGATAAACATTATAATTGCTCGCGACCAATTACTAAGAATGTTACATGTGCATTGTCCGCAAAAGAAGTAGTGGGCGTACCTGACATGGTTCAAAATACACTGAGCATGCAATTAGCTAATTATACTCAAGTGGAACCAAAAGGTGTAAGCCAAGTTAGCAGTAGTACTCCCAATGTCATAGTAAATGAAGTTGCATGTGCTATAGATAACCAGATAGTATTTCAGAATATAATGAATGAGGAAATAGATGGAAATTATGCTGTTAATTCCGAGGTATCAGAAATAGATAGTCAAGTCAACAGAATATGGCAATGTTGGGTTAATCATGATAGTAGTAATGAAAATGACATATTTTATGTTGAAACAATAAGAGAAGAATACAATTGTTGGAATTTTTATATTAGGGAATTTCCACACATTAAACCAATTGTAGTTCGAGTTGATGTTGACTGTGTAAACGGTAGATACAAATGTATACATTACATAGCAGGTAATCAAATGCAACTTAAACCTTGTCGTTTCATTTGTGAGCTGTTTATAAGAGGTGATACGGATCCAGATTGCGTCTATATTTTGTGGGGAGTAGTTTTTGGCTTCCATGTTACCAATATCGACTGTGCGGTAGAATACAAACCTACATTTAAAAAAGTCTGTAACACTATCTATAGGGATATTATAACACAGAAGTTGTTGTTAGAATTGAGCCAAAAGATGATTACTCTGACAGATAGAACACCTCAATGCGTTCACAATATTTTTTGTGTCCCTAAAGAGGGAGGTGGACGAGGAATAGTGGACTGCAGCAGGCCGAAAGATAAATCTATTAATAATTACACAGAAAAGGTACCTTTGAAATGTAATTATAAAAGTGTAGATGATGTAGTAGATCAGATGGAGCAGGGAGATTACTTGGCTACTGTAGATTTAAAGGATGCATATCGCGCTATTCCTATCCACCCTGTAGACAGACCGAGGCAAGGATTGATTTGGGATTTTGAAGGTGAGGATAAAAAAGGCCCTGTGTACCTGTTGGACAATAGGCTCTGTTTGGGATTATCGTCAAGCCCATTTGTTTTTTCGAAAGTTTCAGATTTTATAGTAAGATGTGCAGTTAGAGAGGGAGTAAGTCGAGTAATAAATTATTTAGATGATTTTTGTGTCATCGGTTCGACTTATAATAATGCTGTAATTTTTCCAAATAAATTGATTAGTTTGCTTCGAAGGCTAGGTTTCCACTTAAGTTATAAGAAACTAGTTAGTCCCAATACGAAAATTAGATTTCTTGGGATATTAATTGATTCAGTGAAGCTAGAATTGACTCTGCCGAGAGATAAGTTAGATAAATTAAGTAAGACTTTGGAAGCTTTCAAGGGAAAAAAGAAGGAAACGAGAAAGAACCTGGAAAGACTAGCGGGATTGTTAGGCCACTGCACCAAAGTAGTGCGCGGTGGGCGAACTTTTTCTCGACGAGTATACGACTTAATAAATACAGTAACTCGTCCATACTATAAAGTGAGGTTGAACTCGGCATTGAGAGAAGATATAGATTGGTGGATCCAGTTTACCAATGAGTTTAATGGAAAAGCTTTAATGCTAGGGAAGTTTTCATCGGTGAAATCAGTTTATAGTGATGCGAGTAAGTGGGGATATGGTGCTATGCACAATACCGACTGGTTAGTAGGATGTTACAACAAGCAAGCGGATAAGCAATTACAGGAGTTAGTTGGTCACCACTATGACCACCCAGAGAACAAGGTACTGGATGCTCATATTAATGTACAGGAAATGTGGGCGGTATATGCTGCAGTAAAGAGATGGGCACCTGAATGGCAGGGTGCTTCCATAGTTATGGTGACAGATAGTGCCACAGTAGAGTCAGCATTAGCCACAGGGAGGTCAAAATGCAAACTAATCATGCATTATATGAGAAGACTATGTTATCCATAAAATATAACTTTGTATTTACGGCAGTGCACATTGCAAGTGAGTCGAATGTTATAACTGATGCTTTGAGTAGATTGAATGATGGTTATATGCAAGGTATCATATATAGAGCAGATTGTAATAAATGTTTATGCTGTATTAGTTTGTTTGAACACCCATTCTCTTTACAGGGGTCGATAGACTTAAAGATGAGCAGAGGGAATTCCAACTAAAATCCTACACTCCTAACTCTGTGACTGCTAGGGAGGTACAGGTGAATAAGTATCTGACTTTTGTGGGGGAGTTTTCTGAAACTCACGCTCCGATCCCATGCGATGCCTCACAGGTGGTGTTATATGCGACCTGGCTGGCGAGGACTTTGAAGTATTCCTCGATTATTAACTATCTAAGTGGCCTAAATTATTTTCTTAAGAGGAATGGTGCGGTACCAATTGATTATTCAGACTTTGTAATTTCTTCTACCTTGCGAGGGATTCGGAGAGAGCTTGGGGATGCACCTAAGCAAGCCATGCCGTTGTTACCAAATATGTTGAGGTGTATTTTTTCTCAACTGTCAAACAGTTCCGGTCAGACTGCGTGGCGGGCGGCCGTCCTGTGTAGCTTCAGGGGTTTGTTGAGGAAGTCGAATGTAACACTTTCAGAAGCCATGCTCCGGAGGAAAGACTTTAAGATCTACCCATGGGGGATGATTTTCAAAATTTGTAAGTCAAAAACAATTCAATTCTCGGAGAGGTCATTAGTCATTCCTATAGCTTGGTGTGTAGAATTGGAGGTATGCGCAGTCCATTGGACTGAAAAACATTTTGAGGATAGGCCGGCCGCGGGGGATGAGTTTGCTTTTCTATTACCAGACAGTAAGGGAGGTAATTTCCCCTTAACCTATGAAATTTACCAATCGACATTAAAAATATTTGGAGGTCAAGTAGGATTGAATGTTGAGTTATTATCATCGCACTCTTTACATAGAGGTGGATGCACGTATTTGTCAATGTGTGGGGCCTCATTGGAGGAGATACATACAAGAGGAGACTGGAGTAGCAATGCGGTTTTTGAGTATTTATAGATGCCATTGACTACAAGGATAATGAATGACATGAGAGTGGCAGCCAGGTTGGCTGATGAAGTTAATTGAGTTGGGTTGGGGACTTGGTAGGTTTTGGGCATATTTATGCATAAGATTTGGCAGAATCTTATGTGCAGGTTTGATAGATTTGGGTGCCAGTCGTAGCATCATTCGGGAAGACTGTTGCAATAAATTAAGAGAGAATGGTATGGCTACTGAGAAGTTAGCTCCAGGATTAAACTAAGGTCCCTATCAATACACTTAATTCCAACCAAGGGGATAGCAGATATTTTTGTATTGGGAAAGAAGTTCCAGTTCCATGTGGTGACGGAACTGCAACAGGAATTTTTATTTGGCAGTGATATGATGAAGGAGTGTGAGGCCCATGTTATGACAGGGAAGAGATTATATTGTGTGGTGAAGCCTATCCATGGGTTAGCCGTAATAAACCACTTGTTGGTATAGCCGGTGTCATTTCGGAATTAGAATATTGGCAGATACAATTTCCGCATCTATTTTCAAAGGAGAATCAGAAACTTAGAGCTGCTAATGTAGTAGAAATGGTTTTTGATACAGGGAATGCTCACCCAATCAATCAGAGACCATACAGGATGCCTTTAGTTAAACAGAAGCTGGTAGAAGCAGAAATAAAGAGGATGCTAGACAATGATATCATTGAGCCAAGTTGTAGTGCCTGGAGTAGCCCACTGACAATAGTCCCAAAGAAAGATGGAGGTATTCGTTTGTGAGGAGATTATAGGCATCGTAATGAGGTAACTTATAAGGATGCATATCCTCTTCCATGGATACAACATATATTAGATCAACTGGTAAATGCTAAGGTGTTTACCACTATTGATTTAAAAAGTGGATATCACCAGGTGAGAATGTCAAAAGAAAGTAAGGAAAAAACAACAATCTCTACACACCGGGGCATATATCAATTCAAAAGAATGCAGTTTGGGTTGTGTAATTCCCCAGCAGTGTTTGAAAGAATGATGAACTCTATTTTGGCTAAATATTTGGGGGTTTCATGTTTGATCTACCTGGATGATATAATTATATATTCAGGGACTGAGGAAGCACACTTAACACATGTGGCAGAGGTGTTAGAGGAGTTGGGGAAACATGGACTTGTTGTCAAGGAAGAGAAGTGTCATTTTGGACTAGCAGAGGTTAAATTACTTTGGTTTGTTGTATGTGGAGAAGGGCTAAAGGCAGATCTAGATAAAGTTGCAGCAATCAGGGACATGGCCCCTCCTACCAACAAGAGATACATCCATAGACTGTTGGGTTCAGCTGACTATTACTGGCACCTAATGCCAAATTATGCTGATGTAGTAGCGCCGATGTCAAGGTTGACAGGGACGAATACTAAATTCCAGTGGGATGAAAAGTGACAATTGCCTTGGGTTGAATTGAAGCAGTTGCTGTTAGATTGTGTCATATTGAAGTTTCCGATCCTGCAAAGCCGTATAAATTATTTACTGATGCATCAGACTACAGCTTTGGGGGCAGGTGTTGGTACAAGAAGATGAGAAAGGCATAGAAAGACCAGTACACTTAGTCAGTGGAAGGTTCAGTGCAGCACAACTAAATTAACCAACAATTGAAAAGGAAGGTTATGCCCTTATGTATTGTCTGACCAAACTTTGTGCTTACTTATTTGGGGTGCAGGTGACTGCCTATTCAGATCACAAACTGCTAAAGTGCCTTTTCACAAAGGAAGTTAAAAATACAAGAATACAGAGGTGGGCTGTACTGTTAGCAGCGTATGCTTGCCCCATAGAATATATGTATGGAAAGGACAATGTATTTGCCGGTATGCTATCATACCTCAGACCTGATAGCATGCTGGAAGATGATGAAAGAATGTCATCAGTAGAGATTGCGCTCTGGGGAGAAGAGGTACCATTAGAATATTATTGGATAGATTTGGAGGAACTGAAGGTAGAACAGAGGAAAATGAAAGAATTTGAGTTGGGACTGGAAGGGAATAATCATTATGTGGTGGAAGGAGAGTTCCTGTACTCACTGGTAGCACCAACAGGTAAGGGTGAATATCCGAGGATTGTCTTACCAGAGAAATATAGAGATAGCGTGATGGGAATGACACACAGAGATGTGGGTCACAAGTCGGTGGCAAAGACACTGGGGAGAATTCATGAATTCTTTAGGTGGCCAGGTATGACTAGAGGAGTCTGGAAATGTATTGCAAAATGTCCCCAATGTGTATTAAGCCAGGCCAGCAGTGATAAACCAACACCCACCTATATGCCATTACCAGTGCTACCTAACTTAATTGTTGGTGCAGATCTCACAGAACCATACCCAGTCAGTCCAAATGGAAACCGATTTTTGCTATCAATTACTGACCATAACAGTGTGTAAAATATTCCGATAATGATGTATTGGTGGGGGAATGCAAATGTTCTATTGTGAAACAGGTATACATGTTCATGTAGTTGCTGGTGGTGCTTGATTGATAGGTAAATAGACATTGTGGTACTAATAAGATAGTGCGTAAGGGGCACTACGAGCCCTACACACTGTAGTATATGATATCATATACTACACGCACTACACCCTCCCCCCTATGCTAGTCAGGATCACCATACGCATGCTCAAGGCAGGTGGTGGCCAGGGGAGCCACACAGCTTGGTGGCGGTGGGCAGATCACTGTAACCATGGGGATCGGGAATGCTTGTTTCTCATTGGTGGAGCTAGAAATGCTTGTTTCTCATTGGGAGAATGGGGTGGGGTGATACACTATGTGAAAGCTCATTGGAGAGATATGGCTTGGTCCCGGCGGCTGATAACTATGCCGAAAGTACAACGTCATCAATTCCTGACACACTTCGTTGTTCTGGATACTCGATTGGGTTATATTCGTCGGCGTCTCATAGGGCCACGCTTGACCCGAACGGCTTCCTATACTTTCCATGCCGTAGATTTCATTTGCATATCTCTCTGTCCCCAACTCTGCATATCGTTAACATATATTACCCACAGGTCTAGACGTCTATTACGCATATATCACATCCCCCCTCAAAGTATTTCTGAAACATGAAATGTTACAAAATAAACATAAAAAAAAAGAAACATCAAATATACAGTATCAAATATATGCGCACTTAACTTGCAAATGTCTGAGTGCACAATGCACTTAAGTCCTCAACACTCCGGCCGTAATGCCTGACATCTCATATTGTCCATATGTATCAACAGTAAACACAAAAGCTGAAATAAACTTAACTGTACATGCACATGTTAACCGTGCAACCGTCGGAAGCACACTGACCTACTATAGATCTAACCTGCTCGCCGGCCTTATCGGCCGACCTGACCTACTTAGATTAACCGTACTGTTTACATTCGGCGCTGACGCTGACCCAGATTGCGTCTGCACGACTAACTCGGGCCGCCCCTCCATAGGCGCTCCAATCATTTGTACCCGGTTACGATACAACATGTTGCCTGACTCGTTTAAAATCTGATATTCTCTCCCGGACACCCCAGTCCGTCCCAAAATAACACCTTTTTTCCATTCCCCAGCATTATTTTTGTACTTTATCTTATCTCCAACTTTCATGGGCTTGTGCGCCTTACCGCACTTCCGGTCATGAAATGCTTTCTGACTACTCTGCCGCTGAGCTGTTTGCCTTTTTTTAGGATCCTGCGTTTCAGGCACCAAGCTACCCTTTGCCATAGGTAATCTGCCTCTCAACCTTCTGCTCATGAGCAACTGCGCTGGAAATACGTTCAGGACCGGCAACGGAGTATTGCGATAATTCAGCAATGCTAACTGAAAATCAGCTCCAGTTTTCTCACATTTCTTTAACATGTCCTTAACTGTTTGTACGAACCGCTCAACCTGACCGTTGCTACGCGGATACTGTGGACTGGAATACACGGCCTTGAACCCGTAATGCAGTGCAAACTCCCTGTACTCATGGCTCTTAAACTGTGGACCATTATCTGGCATTACCTGACTAGGAATACCGTGCCTTGCAAAGTTGTCTTTTAAAGCTTCAATAACAGTGACAGACGATGTATCGCCCAAAAGCGTTACCTCTGGAAACTTGGTGTAGTAATCTACAGTTATCAGGTAATTCTTATGATTTAACTCAAATAAATCGGCCCCCACTTTATCATATGGTTGACAGGCGATCGGGTGATTTATCAATGGCTCGTTATGCAAGTTTTCCCGGTTGTTTTGACAAGTGTCACACCGACTGACTTTATCCTCGATTTGCTTGTTAATATTTGGCCAAAACATACAGTCCCGCGCCAACTGCTTGGACTTAGTCACCCCCAAATGCGTCTCATGCAACGCCTCTATCATTTCACCACGAAGAGCTGGAGGAACCACCACCCGATTGCCGTTCATTACAAGATTATTTTCAACCGTCAACTCATGCTTGTACGGAATGTACTGTCTCAGACACGGTGGTGTCTGTATACGTGTAGTGTCCCACCCATCTTCAATGTGTGAGATCAACATAGACATAGATACATCTTTTTCATACTCAGCTACAATTTTACTCAACAGACTCGACGACTGCACGTCCACTGCAGCAACGCAGAACGTGTCGTCGAACAGGCTATCATGACCTACTTTGGCGTATGCGCCCTGGACAACGTGTCTGCAAAAAACATCAAAGAGCCCTTCACATGACATAACTGAATATTGTAATTCTGCAATCGCATTCGCATTCTTTGCATTTTAGCCGACAGCTTATGTATTGGTTTTTGCATTATGGCTACCAACGGCTTGTGGTCTGTCTGAATTTGAACTTCCTTGCCAAATATATACTCATGAAACCGTTGGCACCCGAAACATATGGCGAGCATTTCTTTTTCAATAGTGGCATATCCACACTGCGCTGCATTAAGCGCACGAGATGCCAGTGCGATTGGTTTACCATCTTGCATCAACACGGCTCCCAAACCTGACTGACAAGCATCTACCTGAATCACAATGGGTTTCTTAACATTGTAATATGTCAATACAGGAGCAGTTCTTAACTTCTCTTTCAATTTATCGAACGCACCTTGCTGTTCGGCTTGCCAGTGCCACGCCACGTCCTTGGCTAGGAGCGTACGTAGTGGTTTGGCTATCTCGGACATGTTGGAGTGCTGATTGAAATACTTGTGTAACAGTTGAACTGTATTGCCAGGTACACCTTTGGTCGCCTTTGTTTGTCACGCGGACTCTGGCATGTCTAACTACTTGCTTGTATTTGTCTGGCATAAGGCTTATTTGAACAAGCTGGTAAGTTGAATGACCTGTGTGTTTTAGTGTAGTCTTAATTGCGCAACGACTTTAAGCATCATTTAAACTTTTGAATACCGACCTAGCTCGGTCCCCAAAACAGCTCGGAGAACGCTCGTTATGCTCCATCAACGTTGACCCTCTATACAATAATATCGTCTCGTTGAACTATCCGCGATACCAGGTACTGTCCGCCCATGACACGGTGCATCTCCTGAATAAAAATGTCCCCGGCTGTTTTGATGCCAAAAGGCAAGCGTGTGTACCTTTACCGGCCCCCACCGGAGAACGTCACCAACGAACATCTGGTGTTCGCCAGCCTCCCCGGAGCGACTCTGTCGAAGACGAACCTCGGAAGCACGTTTGCCTCTGATCCAGTGTCAAGCTTAAACTTGACAGGACAACCGTTCACCCGAACGATTGCATGCCACAGCTCGGCATCCCGACCAGCACCGCGATCGACGGCGCCCACAAACAGATCCGTTGCCAGTACATTGACTTCCGCCGGATCCGGGTCTTGCTCAGCATTGTGAGGGTCGGGCGCTTCGACGTGAAGCTCGTTGACTCTCCCGAGCCTGCTCCTACAGACCTTCCCGAAGTGCCCGATCTTCTTACAGGCAATGCAAGCCTTTCCTTTCGCTGGGCAGACTCCCCGGCGGTGTTCATATCCACAGTTCTGGCAGCGGATCTTGAAATCTCCTGCACCGGCGCCGCCGGCAATCCAAGATGGCGATTTCCAAGATGGCGTCGCCGCTGACCGGACCGCCGGTGCACCGGTACGCACATTAGCATAATTCCGAATGAAATCTATGTCTCTACTTTCCACGTCTGATTTGGTGTCCTCCAACAGATCTGAACTGAACTCACTCATTTCGCACATACTTATGCACTTTGTCAATGTTAACTCAGTAGTTTGAAGCAATTTGTTCCGCAAATTCACATTTTTCACGCCAGCCACAATTCGATCGCGCAAAAGCGACTCCTCCACCACTCCGTATTCACAGTCCTTGACTTTGTCCCTTAACGCTGTGATGTACGTCGCCATATTTTCTGACGCTTGATTATGCGAATTGAATTTGTATCGTGTGATAATTATACTGCTCTTACCGACACAATAAACTTGAAATGCTTCAGTTAACGGTTTGATCTTGTCTTGATCGACGAAAGCAAAAGTCATATTGGCAAATACCTTTTGCGCTTCCTCGCCAGCAACGTGAAGGAAGATGCAGCATTGCACTCGTTCTCCTTTCAATATGACACCTGCCGCAGTGGCGTATATATCATATGCTCTGATCCATGTTTTCCAGTTCGATCTCGCGTTGTTGCTGAGGACAAGCTGACCAGGCGGCCGCAAACCCGGCAAAGTATTTGCGGGCGGCATTCTTCCTCATCTGACACCATGTGAAAGTACAACGTCTGAACTCTTCGAGTTCTGGATACTGAATGGTTTATTCACGGCATAGGGCACGCTTGACCCGCCGGCTAAACTTTCCATGACGTCATCTCATTTGCATATCTCTTTGTCCCCAACTCTGCATATCATTAACATATATTACCCACAGGTCTAGACGTCTATTACGCATATATCACACACTATACTGGATCCATGTACCATATAAATAATAAACCTTATTTATACAAATTCTGCAGTTAGTGTTGTATTTAGACTAGACAATTGTCTTTAAAATTTCACAATGTCAGGTGCTAGTGTATATTCCAGTCTGCTGTCCAGGAGGCAGGGATCTTGCATTTCAGTAGGTGATATAGGATAGCTGGATAGTGTGATTGTAGGGTGTTTTGTTTGGGGTTCAGTAGTCGCGACCTGAACTCTTGATAAAATACAATTGATTTGAGATAAGCATAATCGTAGTGACATTTGGAGAATACCTTCTGCCTTGTGTTGGTCATCTTGTATGGGCTAGATGGTGTCTGTACTATAAGCCTATTTGAAGGAAATGGTATTTAGTAACACAAAAAGGGGAAACATGAACCAGTGCAACTATGTGGAAAGTGTGTTAACATAACCAGTTGGGATTGCAGGGTCTGGGCCATCTTGGTTATCTGGGTTTGTGACACTAGGACAACTTAATCTGGAGTAGGTAGTGGGAAATGATCAAATCTGGCTAGGAGCTTGGTGTCAAAACCAGAATTACTAATGTTGAATAGTACTGTATTACTAAAAGGGTAAGGAAAATTGCATTGTATTTGATACATAAAGATGTCGGCCTAGGCTAAGGGGAGAAAACTTAGATGGAGGGTCAAACCAGAGGAGGAAGTTAGGCTGAGCGAGGGTAAGGAGGTGACAAATATCAGTATGGCAAGCTCAACAGAAGTACCCAGCCAGGAATAAACATTGTGTAAGATAGGCAGGCAGTGTACAAGTAAATCCAACTCAGTAATGTTGATTAGAGACTACAGAGGTGACTAGGATGGAGACATTGTAGCTACTGATATGAGACTAGCACCATACTAGCGCAATCTGGGTGACCTAACCTTATATACTGTCAAGGAACATGGAGGAAGAGAAAGGATGCCCATGATCAAGTTGGGGT
This sequence comes from Branchipolynoe longqiensis, assembly GCA_030323885.1. NCBI lineage: Eukaryota > Metazoa > Annelida > Polychaeta > Phyllodocida > Polynoidae > Branchipolynoe > Branchipolynoe longqiensis. The sequence continues at coordinate 181,969,370 of CM059186.1, forward strand.
GTGTAGGGTTATACTGGCTGTTGTCTTTGCACACAGTAGTGAGTGACCATTGAGTACTAACATTTATTGACTCTAACCATGACTTGATATCAAGGGAACAAACCAAAATCTGATATGGCAAGATCAGTAGGTAGCCATGTTTTGTGTTTTGTGTGTATGCCTAGTAAACCTGTCATTAAGAGGGATATTATTATCTCAGCATCAGTATTAACCTTAGCATAAGTATTTCCAATGTTGTTCAGTTTGGCTGTGTACAAGGGAAGTACTACCGGATCCAATGTGCAGGAAAAAGATAGTTCTAACACATGGACATTCCAATAAGTACACCATGTTATCAATGTTTTGTATTACTGTGACACAGTATTGTTGTGTAAAAAGTGGGTATATGTGGTTGCAGTATCAAAGCAAACAATTTATGAACAACACATGGTTCATATCTTGTGACAGCACCAAATCTACCCAAAAACAATAAACATTGTATGTTGGTTTGAATATACATTACAAATATGGTTTTCTGATGCATACAAATGGAGGTCATTGCCAGTCATGCATAATGCTGAAATAACAAAATACATTAATTAATTGTGCCTGGTTTGAATAATGTAAACATATTGTATGCAAGTATGGTGATCTGATATATAGCAATGAAATCACTACCAGTCACACATAATATAAATATGGTAACCATACATTAACTGATTGTTGGAGGAGGAATAGTATCAGTAATGGGAAAGATTGATAGTAGCATAATCTGGCAAATATCAGCAAAGATTAATACCAGCTGAAAAGTAATGAACATGATACAAACTGGCCATAAGCTGGGATGTACAAATATATAATCATATTAAACACGTTGTAAATATTAGTTAATATGAAAATAGATTGTCATTTAACAATGTGTTTAACTTAGGTATTTGAAGAAAAAGAGAAAAAAAAACTCATGGTTTTCTTTCTTTTGTTATTTTCAAGGAGTGTATTATTCAATGAGTATATTCCACAGGATCAAGGAAAGTTGCTATGTGTCATCATAATTAAAGGAATATGTATTTTAATTAATACACAGGTTCGCAGACAATGAGCTGATCAGATGTTTACCGCCATAAACATGGAACCTCACCAGAGATGTCCAGATAGGCATAGTGATGCATGTCAAACTGACATGGTCTTCATTGGAACCAACAGCTAAACAGGTTTCCGGTGACATGACACCACAGCATTGTTGCTTAAGTGAACCAGTCAAGAAATTATGCTATGTATTAAGACAATACAAAGAGTGATTACGGTTTTATGAGGTACTAAACTAATCATTTCAGGTTTAAAGTAATTGATGGGTGGGAAACTTGGTGACCAGGCATATATATTGAAGAAGAATGGTCTCGGAATGAACAATTGAAGTGGAGCTAGAGAACCGAAGACGTGGGATGATGGTCAGGGACTGATCATAGGGCATTGAATGTGGTATCAGCAGCACCACAAGTCTGCCTGTAAACAGCTATTGAGGATAGCACAGGTATGCCTTACACAAGAAGCAGCCACATGACTAACTGAGGGGGTGGTAAGGCCCAGCGACATTCACCTCTGGGAAGTGGCCAATAAAACCCCCTTGGGTAACAGGGCTGGGCCAATGCCGGTGAAGACAATGTTCAAAGATTCCACAACCAAACTGGTCCAGGTCTACAAGTGGTGTCATGACTAGGTTCTCCAAGGATTACCACTCGTACCATAAAGACATTCCAGAAGGGTGCCAGGTATGTCAAGGTGGACCAGCAGACCAGATATTATTATAAAGTGATGGTTAAAGATGATTGAGAGGAGCATACAGTGGATGGAGAATATATGATGGAAACCAAGAATTCTTCCAAATTTAGCAGGAGTAAGGGTAGCTAACACAATTCTATTAGTTTCTAATATAGTGTGGGGAGCCTCATATCACCATATGATAACTTTGTAGTTCTAGTTCAATTTTTTTTATAGATGTGCACAGGGCACTCTATTATTGTAAACAAAGAATAAGATGACGAGCCAAGTTATCATCTAAACGTTTTTATATGATATTTTCCAACTCTATTTGTTAGAATCATGGCTGTGCTGAAGGGTACTGGAATGAGGGGAAAACGTCTACAGTATACATCCATGGTTCCAGGGGCGATTTATCGCTGTAAAATATTTTGGAATTTTGGGTTAGCTATATAATATTCTGAAAGCATGTTGTATGTGCATATAATGATATAGAGGTAAAAAATATTATTAATGTGGTTGCAAAGTGATAAAGGTACTATTGCACAGAAAAAGGGTTTCTATATGATAGCTACCTTATAAATTACTCTGCAAGCAAACGGGTGCTAGGTCCAAGAAAGCTAGGTCACATGACTAATGACCCAATATAAATAGGGGTGCAGGTCAGATGTGCACTCTCTCACCACCACCACGAGCCAGTCCAGATATGTGTATAACATATGCTTGTGTCAACTTTAGTTTGGATTAAACCATGTGATTACAATATTGTGTCTTTTTGTGTGATATTTCAGATACTGAGCCCAACAAGTGATTTTAGAATTAGATAGTTGACAGTATTATATAAAGAATATGTGTAGAAGTTCTCTGCCAACTACTTCAATTTAATCTAATGTAAACTCTTATCTTAATACAACATAGAATTTAATACCATCAATTGTTCAGAGATACACAAACTTTGCAAAGTGTGTCCAGCCAAGCAGCACGCGCACTGAGCTAAATACCTATGCTGACGTCTATAAATAGAAATAGGTCTATAAATAGCTCCGTCGGAGAATACATCATTCCTAACAGCGGCATGCATACAGGAATGTTGCCTTGACTTATTTGCATTTTAATAACAACCTCTCTGATTGGCTAACCGAGATACATAAATCAATATGCAGGCGTTCCTCCCCTCTGCCCCCCCCCCTCCCTCCGCTACTCTCCTCTCCACCCCCCACCTCCGCACCTCCCCACGTCCCCATCCACCCCCTCCCTCCTGTAGCATGGTACAAAGGACAAGTAGGCGCCCATCCCATTACCACGTGGTAGATCCTGGATATAAATAACCAACCACCACGTCAGGCTCCGTATTGCCCCTGCCCGGGACACTGTCTCCATCCACCAACAGGTTGTCAACGTGAACTGAGCGGTGCTGGTGCAATTTTTACGCTCTTTTCTTCTGCTTCTTCTTCTTCTTCTGCTTCTTATTCTCCCTTTCTCCTCTTTGATTATTTGACCACCACTGTTATTGCACTGATTCCTAATATCTAAACACTATATCAAATCGGTGCTGTCAGTTTGCCTGCAGCCATTTGGTGTTGGGCCTGCTGGACTGGTCATGTCCCGTGTTGCATGTACTATGGACGGTTGTACTGCTCCGTATACCATGAGTAAGCACCGCGTGGACACTGTCATCAATTCTGCCGCCGCGATACAGGAAGGGCATTCACAGCCTAAAACTGGAGTGGACAAAAGGTGGGTTTCTTAAACTGTTTGTTTGTTTACTAAATGTCTTCTACTTCTTCTTCTCCTCCTCCTTCTATTCCTTCGTCTTCTTCTACTCCTCCTTCTTTTGTTTCTTCTTTTTGTGTGTGTTTCCTCCTTCTTCTTCTCCTCCCCGTTTTCTTCTTCTTGTCCACCCGTCCTGATATGACCTTAGATGTTGCTAGGACGTAAAACAACAACAAACAAACAAACAAATCTTCTTGTCCTTCTTTGTCTTCCTCTTTTTTGTCATCTTCTGTTCCTCCTCCCTTTCCTTCTTCGTCTTCTCATCCCCATTCTACATAGTCCGATGCTTTTGAATTTCTGTAATTTTTCTGAGACAACTGTTTTAGGTTGATCATTATAATCTATTGTAATTTAATTTGAGGTAAGTTTTATTTTAAAGGGCTCACTTTTGAGATATTTCAAGTACAAACATGCCCGATTAATGTTGTCAAGCATGCCAAACCTCTGACCCCATACAATTTTGCAGGAACAGATTCTATTAAACTGACTCAATGTGCCCTTCTATTTATAGCGATATAGCGAACAGATTCTATTAAACTGACTCAATGTGCCCTTCTATTTATAGCGATATAGCGAACAGATTCTATTAAACTGACTCAATGTGCCCTTCTATTTATAGCGATATAGCGAACAGATTCTATTAAACTGACTCAATGTGCCCTTCTATTTATAGCGATATAGCGAACAGATTCTATTAAACTGACTCAATGTGCCCTTCTATTTATAGCGATATAGCGAATGGTAGACAGGAACTGTGAACACTTATTTGTCTATCTATTTTTTTGTTGTTGGTAAATTAGTTGTCCCAACCAGGGGAAATCCCACTCACAGATGACTCACTACTGGTCGATAGAAAGCCCAAGCCTACACTTTTACCGACCCAAGGGATTTTTAACCTCCCACACCAGATAGATATGAGAGCAACTGGCCTTTGTTGACGCTGTAAGTTATACACAGCGGTGGAAATCCAAATTGGCAGAGCTGGGGGCATGGGGAATCGAACCGCTGACCCTCAGATTAGGAGTCTGACCTAGAAAAAAAGTCAGACACTCTAACCACTCCGCCCCAGAGAACACCACAATTGGCAACACATGCTTAATAAGTACACCTGTATCTAAGTTCGTTACATACAATTTAATCTCCGTGAGTGTTTTAGTTTTGAAAATGTTATGCTTAATCAGACTATGCAGCTTTAACTTTATTCAACTATCCAGGCGAAGAGTCCATGTCCGCTTGAAAACCGCAGTGCTATTCTACAGATAAATAATTATCTTGTTTAGATTGTGTGATATATTTGCATATTATCTCATTCTATTTGGGTCAGTCATTATGGGAAGCTGCGTGGTGTCGACTTGGTGTTTCGTGATGTCACAGTCACTGTTGGTGAGACCGAGATCCTCCATGACGTCAGCGGCATGGTGCGAAGAGGAGAGATGCTGGCCATCATGGGACCCAGTGGTAAGTTTTGTTTGTAGATGTTGTTTTTTTCTTCCATTAACATGAGTCATCCAAGTGTGCAACATTTTCATAGTCATATAAAGCATACAATATGGGGGAGGCGGGTGTGTAATTTCATGATTTAATCAATAGAAAATATATTGAAAGAGCAAAAGCCACTGTCATATTATGTCAGAAAATGTTGATGTGCACTTCGTTTTGTTGTGTGTGTGGGTGTATTAGAGCCAGCTGAGATCCGTAATACCCCTGTCACACTACGACATAACGAGCCAATGTAAGCCTGACATGGTCACTTTTCGTCATTATGTTGATGTACGTTGGGTTATGCTATGATGACGTCAGAATGATGTTAGACTGACGTCGAGCTACATCACGTTACGTCGTGTTACATTGGTGCACGTCAAGGTTTTGAACCTGTTCAAAACTGTTGGCGTGACTCAAACGTAATGGTTTACGTTCGCCGTACGTTCTGTACACGTTCGGCGAACGTCAATGCCATTAAGCGGACATTAGTCAAACGCTGCTCACTACATTCCACTACGTCGACCCACATTAACGCCGGTGGAAACGTCCACGTGGCGTAATGGGAATGTCAGGAAAACGTCAGGAGAACGTATGCTGAACGTACTTCCAATGTACGTTCAACGTTTCGCCACCGTGTCATGACGTATGTAACATCACGTAATGTAAAGCAACGTAGTTCTGGCGATGGAATATCGTACATAACATTCCGTGCACGTCATTACCTTGTCCTCTCTCGTTGAATGACGCTATCACTACGCTTTACCGACGTTACGCTCTTGTCAACTACGCTGCATCCACGTTCAACTTGTGCCCAAATTTGCATACTAGGCCGAGAAGTTCGACGTTTTTCACGTTCTCCCTACGCTGACGTCGTTACGTAGTAGTGTGATAGGGCCTTTAGACCTGGGATCCAGACTAGCAATGGCGGTCTCGGCATGCGTCATGAGGTGCCTCACCCTGGCGGATTGAACCAGAACCTTGGTTAAAGTTGCATAGTGCGATGAAAACATCAAACTTTCAAAACCAAAACAATTATCTACATTTGATTCTAACTTAGATACTGGTGCATTGCTTAAACATGTGTCAACACATAGAAGGGAATGCTGAGGCAATTTAATCGAACCTATTAATGCAGAAGCCTATGCTGTGAGAGTTTTGGCACGCCTACCAAAATTAATTTAGCATGTTTGTCCCTGAAATATCTCAACAGTTAGCTATTTAAAATAACACTTATTTCAAACTGAAATAAGGTAGATTATAACAATCAATCCAATATATTTATTTAAGAAAATTACCTAAATTCAAAACCATCGGACTCTGCAAATTTAACTATGTGTCCAAAACCAGGGGAAATGTTCTGTTCACCCTACACTGGCATACATGGATTGGTCGCATATCCTAGGTATAGATAATGTTCGGACCCTATATAGATATGGTGCCTATAGTTCCATTGCATTGTGCATGTTGCAGCGGCAACATGGGTAATTCGGGATGCGGGACCGAATCAACTCACCCTTGTCTCTATGGCCCAACACTGGCGCCACCTCCACACCTTCCCAATATGCTGCCACCTAGCGGATCGGGCGAGCACTGGCCAATACCGGAGCCCTGAGTAGCTCACGCCAACCAGTGCACCCAAACCTGCCACATGGCCACTGAAGCTTTCCCCCCTTTTTTCGCCTCGCCATGCCTTCCACCCATAATACACACCCCAGGGACACAACACCCGACTCTTCAGCAGCACCGGATCCAACACCCATGAAAAAGACCCACGGGCCACCTAGATCGGTGATTCTACGGGAGAAATCGACCAAGAAAAGACAATCTCGTTCAAGCCACACCGAGGAGCGGCGTGAGAGCCTCACCTGACAACTGACAGTGCCGCCAACACCGGGGACACACAACTTAAGTCCGACAACACTGCCTCACTGCTTGCCGCTCTAAATGGTTTCCGGACTCGCATGGACGAAAGGCTTGACCGCATATCCCAAAGCATGATGGATCACATGGATGAGATCGAGCGATTGGCCGCAAAACAGCACCGCACTGCATCGACGCCAGACACCAACCAAGATGGCCACCAACCCACATGGTCAAGAGCCCCTGCTACTGCCAGCACTGATGCACGGTCGCCACCCCACTCACGATCCCTACGGTGGAGCCGCAGCCGTGGCCGCCACGATAACGCCCGGGGCACTGCACCAGCGCACCCCAAGCAGTACTACTATGCCATGCCAGCGGATGACACCAAAAGATGTGAGTTTGTTCCTTTTCACCACCAGTTCCTCACACCTGCCGCCATTGCTCGAGATCGGGCCACCACTCATACCCCATTCTATGATGTACTCTCCAACGCTGATCAGGAGGAAACGGATCGTAGCGATGTGTTGAATGTAATGCTATTATTGCCCTGCATAGATACGTAATTTGTGGCCACCGCAGCACGAAAGTCGGTCTTTGAACAGGCGACGTGGGCGGTGTATTTTGGCACACTGTGCCGCATGATCAAAGACAAAGCGATGCCGACGAGCTGGGTAGAACCATTATTCGACCACCAACACCAACTCGCAACAATGGCAACACATTACGACTGGCAGACCTACTGACGCTGGTCAGAAACTGCATTCACCGTGATTAGCGACGACTTGCTACAATATGGTTGGGCCGACCAGTATGCCATTAAAGACATACAGCGCGATCTCGCCTTGAAGGCACCAAGCTTGACGGGAGGAAGGGCAGCCAAAATACCACCGATGATCCGCCCGCCCGCAAAGCCGAGACTACAGCAGCCCATGGTGACAGATCCGACTATGTCTGCCCCATATACAACAAAGAACCGGATGGAAAGCCCTGCTCAAAGTGGAACTGGGGAAACGAGTGTAGATTCACCACGTCTCATGGCATCCAACCAGACCCAAAATGCCATCTATGTGCCTGGTGTGCATCAAAATACTCTAAGACTAATCCACACACTGAAAAGATTGCCGGAACAAACACCGATTCTTTGAGCACAAAAATGGCCCAGAGAAGGCCGAAGCCAAATCGGATTTTCAGTAAGCGGCCGCCCACTCGGATGCACTGATGATGGAAAGGATACCGCCACCCCTTCAGTTGACGACGCGCTGGATGGCGAATGTGTCGGCCACTACACCCATGACAGTGACTCGGCGGCCTCTCACCGGCTGTGGGCCCACCGACAACCACCCCTCACCCTGATGCCGCATTATTTGAAGCCATCATGGAGCCGCCGCTGAAGCCACCCCTGCAGCCTGTTGCACAGCTTACACACCAGACAGCGACACTGGGCCGGCACCATCTTGCTCCAGCTGGAATACACAAGGTGGCGCCACCATCAGTGGCCATGACGGTGTAAACCATAACAATAACAACAACATTGTTGGGCATGTGGGTTACCACATGCCCACCGCTGTCACCACCCAAACCCAGTACCATGCCCACGTGCCAGCAGAGGACGCTCATCCCCACCCACTATGCCCCGCCCCTCATGCCTGAACAAGGCCCACACTCAATGACACCGATGCCGATACCTGTGACCGGTACGCCCTCCACTTATACGTCATGAGCAGCCGGACGATATCGACACGGTTCTCGATGACCATGGGGTGAACGCCACCCCACCTTACAACCCACTGCTTACACCGACTTCATACAGGACCATGCTTCATGCCATGTGGCTTCAGACCATCCGACGCCTGTGGAAAAACAACCTATCACACATGAAATTATACGACAGCGTATGGAAGTGCGGACGCCCAAACTATATGGGGAGGCGGATCCCGGTCCCATCCGGCCTAAACATTCCAGCATGGAGACACCTCCTTCGCGATTACCACGACAAACAAATAGTGGACTTCCTTGAGTTTGGATGGCCGGTGGACTACACCGGAATCCTTCCACCAGTACCGGCCACCGCCATCCATACTGAGGACCCAGCCCACGCCACCCACATTTCAGAGTTTGTGCACAGGCAGGTGGAGCTCGGGGCCCTCGTCGGCCCCTTTGAGCGACCTCCCTTTCGCCCCTGGACACAGATTAGTCCGAAGATGACTCGCCAGAAGCGTACTTCATCTGAGAGGTGCGTCATCGTCAACTTATCATACCCTGGAAAGGCAAGTGTCAACACTGGCATACGCCACGCCCAATTTTAAGGCCTGCCCATGTCCTACACCCTGCCGGGAATGCTTGACCTGGTGGACGAGGTCACTCGCCTCGGCCGCGCATCCTACCTATGGAGCGCAGACCTAGCTAGGGCATATAGTCAGTTGTGAACATGCCCACTCTCAACACAATTGGTGGGCATTACACACAAAGACCATTACTACATCGACGTCGCCCCACCATTCGGCTGCAGGACGTCGTCAATGGCGTGTGCCAGGACGACGAATGCTGTGGTCCACCTAATGTGAAAAAAGGAGCACTTTATTATGTGCTACCTTGATGACTTTGTTAGCGCTGCTGCCACACACCAACAGGCACAGAAGACATATGACGACCTCCTCAATCTCACCCGCACCCTCAGCCTCGACTTATCACATCTGCTAAATGCGTGCCGCCCACAACGACAATCGAGTGGCTAGGATTCTAACTATCTACTACAAGCATGAGGCTCAGGATCCCCCCTGACAAGCTTACTGATGTGCTCACTGAGTGTAGCCTCTGGTCCATGGGTAATAAAGTGTCATAACTGGACCTCCAGAGATTGGTTGGCAGACTCCAGCACATAGCGAAGTGCATCAGGCCTGCCAGGAGGTTTATGTCAAGGATACTCGCCACTCTGAGGAACGCCCCCATGAATGGTAGGCATGTCATCCCTGAAGATCTGTTCTGTGACATCAACTGGTTCGACAAATTTGTGGAGGCCTTCAACGGGTACGTCCTCCTACAGTCAGCCCCCAAAATTGGTGGGAGCATTGAGTGCGACTCCTCCCTCAGACCATGGCGCCCACTCTCCAACCCACTTCTACACCGAGCGGTACCCAGACAGAGTACTATAAAAGGGTATGACAATAGCCCAGCTGGAAGCGGTCAACCTTGTGGCAGCAGTCAAGGCCCTCCTCCCGAAGGAACCTCACCAGCATACCATCCACGTAAGCACTGACATCTCTGCGTCCCAACAGGTCCTATCCACAGGAAGCGGCCGCAACCCCGTCCTGCCCGCTTCCGCAAGGGAGATCTGGCTTCTGGCAGCTAAACTTAGCACAGATATACAGATACACCACAAGCCCGGAAGGGACCTGGTGATGGCTGATGCCCTCAGCAGACAGCACAATGACCTTGCATGGCTGAGATCATAGTGGCACAGCACAGCCTGATCCAGGTCCACATTGACTTCCCCAACACCCTCACTGAGATTATAACCTGGGTCCTCCTCTAACATCTTGGCTTTACTCCCCAGGTTTCTCACTACAAGACCACGAGCACCTGTCACGGATGATAGCTGCAGGACTGGCACCGGGGACCTGGCAGAACAAGTGGCCAGGTACATCCACTACATCCCCCACCACAAGGCCGACCCAGTACAACCAACCCAGTACCTCATACTATCGTACATACTACAGTTGGCAGACAAACGAAAGATGCCTGGCGCATCGCTTAATTACATCAGCGTCGCCCAAACATGGGTCAGGGCGGTCGGCGGCTCTATGGTGGCATTCGACACCTACCCCGTCAGCCTTCTCAAGAAAGGCATACAGCGAGCCTCTGACCACGTACCGGTCCAGGCCCCGGCCTTAACGCCCAATGACATCAATACCATCGTCAGGTTCTTCACCACCACCGGGCCTAATGGCATGGTCTTGACAGCACCCACCCTGATGGCGTACTTCACGATCATATGCCAGTCCAACCTCCTTGAATTTACAGACCCGGCCACATGTGGTCAATCCCTATGGGCCAAGGACGTCACCCTCATGCCTACTGGCATGAATGTCCACATCTCCTCCACCAAGACTCGATGGAAGATTGGTGAGCACACAGACATCGCCATGCCGGCTATACCGGGCTCCCCTTACAGTCCGGTGGCAGCATGGTTGGACTACGTGCCGTGCATCCCGCCACCTCTACAAGGCCCCGCCTTCCTGACTACCCTGGGCATGCCCCTTCACCCCTCCACGCTGCTTGACATGATCAGGCTCGCTCTCGCAAACAACAGTGCACCCTGCCCCTCAATCGGTCACCCTCCACAGCCTTCGTCGTGGAGGCGCCCAAGCCTGTGGCGCACTTGGCTTGACCCTGGAAAATATCCAGACGTTTGGGACGTGGACTTCCTCAGCAGTCCATCAGTACATCCCCCGCGAGGCTATCTGGGCCTGCCCCACCGCGCTCTCCACTACCTTTGGCTGAGCGCATGGTACAAAGCTAAACAACAGACATTTGACCAGAATGCCATCTAAAGACTGTAACCAAGAATACCATCACAATAAAAATCTAAATAAATTACCACTATATACCAATTTGTGTCCTGCGTTGTTGAATTGTGCATCTTGCGGTGGCAACATGGGTCATTCGGGATGTGGGGCCGAATCGCCTCACCCTTGTCGCTATGGCCCGACACTGGCACCACCTACACACTATGACCGACACCACCACCTTCCCGATATGCTGCCACCTAGCGGATTGGGCGATCACTGGCCAAGGTTGAGCCCTGAGTAGCTCACACCGACCAGTGCGCCCGAACCTGCCGCATGGCCACTGAAGCTTTCCCCCCTTTTCTCAGCCATCCCACCCACCCATCTAATATCAGACAGGGGTGAGCGCATGGTACAAGGCTAAACAACATACATTTGACCAGAATGACATCTGAATACAATCACAAGAAAAATCTAAATAAATTACCACTATATACCAATTTATGTCCCGAGTTGTCGAATTGTCCCCAATATTTAGTCAATTGCTAATGAATTATATGCCACAAATATATTGGCTTTTTCCATTTGCCAACAACCAGCTGATGGCTCTCTTTTTACTGTATAACTTTGCCCCTTCCTCTCTCCACTGCTACTCATATTTGCTATACGCCTTAGTTTATGATACATCGGACCAGCTATTAATAGACAAACCTATTGTTTTCTATGCCTCAGGTGCAGGAAAGTCAACTCTTCTGAACACATTAGCAGGTCGCCTTCCATTTAATTCTGGAGATATTACACTCAACACCCAACCGCTCGACAAACAAATGAGGCGAAAGATCTGCTACGTATTGCAAGATGATGTGTTTTTCTCCAACCTCACACTCAGAGAAACTCTCACCGTGAGTATCTTTGTTATATTGTCTATTTTACACTTCAGCTTTCTTTATATGTCCAAGACTTTGGACGACCAATCCAAGTAGAATGAAAAATCCCTTGAAAATATCCAGGGTTAACTTTGGATTATGTAAATTTCCGCTAATTCAGTATTGCGCTCCAAATCCAATTCTAGAATGTAGTTTATTCGCTTCTTTTCCACACTTGAACAGTGCCATACCGCTCTCTGTGCATGGATTTTGTAAATTATATTTAGAGGTGAATACAACAAAATATCTTTATTTTGCTTCAGTTCACAGCTATGTTGAGACTTCCAGAGAAGATGAAATCCTCAGAGAAGATACAACGTGTTGAGAAGATTGTCGATACACTTGACTTAAGGAAATGCCTCGAAACAGGTAAGCTACCTACGTTTAACCATAAAGAACACCACCGCTCTTACTGGTCAAGCTTCTCAAAGTGAATATCCATAGTCATAGATAGGAATTTTAGTTGGGGGGTGGCAGATAAATGGATGAGTGCCAAAGGCACGAGGCACTAGGGGTGTCTATTTTTGGAGTGATAACAGAAAAAGACCTCTTTGTTGGTTGATTGTCAGAGTTTTATGTCCTTGCAACATTCAAGATCATATCAGGACGGGTACTGACTTGTGACAGTGTAAACTCATGAGGACTTTATTAGTGCTGGGCAGCATGACATATCTCAGGCAGTGGAGTGTCCAGCTGTGAAGGTGTGGGTCATCCGATTGATCCTGCTCATTGGACACATTTGCAGTCTGGGTAATTTTCCGTTCCAACCAGTGGTAAACAACTGGTTCATGAAAGAATGTGGTATGTGCTGTCCTGTCTATGGGAAAGTGCATGTAAAAGACCCCTTCCTGCTTATCGGAAAGAGTAGCCTATCTGGCAGCAGCAAGTTTCCTCCAAAGAAATATGTCAGAATGACCATATGTTTGACATCCTATAGCCGATGATGAAAATCAATGTGCTCTCGAGGCGTCGTTAAATAAAACAAACTCTTTTTAGAGTGCTGCCCCATTGGGAAATCAGGCAACATGTCCCATTCAGTCACATTATCCTGACACGGCGCTAATAAATCCTTGCCCTATCCTATTAACGCCGAACGCCAATCTAGGAAGTAACAAGTATCAATTTTAAAAGTCATTAGTTTGACTCCACTGGGAACCAAACTCCCGATCTCCCACACGTGAGACCTGCGCTCTACTGATTCAGCCACCACGCCTGGTACCTCTTTGTTTGATTAGTTGCTAAATAACTATTTATTATTATGCTTTGCAGTCATAGGTGATGCTTTAATTCCGGGACTATCGGGAGGTGAAAAGAAACGAGCAAACATTGCTTGTGAGCTGCTAACTAACCCGATGTTGATGCTATTGGATGTAAGTATTTTATCACTGATACTACTAGACAGGTATGCATAGATTCTAGAGATATAAATCTATTAGATCAATGTTGCTATTATAGGTTGCATTATTTTACTGAAGAGAGATGGTGGTGATTGTAATAATATGTCTGAAAATATTTGGTTATGTGAGTTTATCATTTATTTCTAGGTGAATCTTCTGTATATATTCTAATGAAAGATCACAGGCAGACTGGGCTATTTGAACTTACATGCAGTAGATTTGAATTGGGCTGCCCATCACCATTAAACTCTGGGTAACTTATGGATATTATTACCAGTTATGTGGATGTCATCTGGATAGTACATGTGAACACTAGTGAGCTGTAGGTGGTATAACTAGGTACCGGTGAGGAATCCCTCAGTAGGCACTAGTTGGTGTGGTATGCAGGTATTGCAGGTATTGCAACACCTCAGGGAGTTTGACGCCCCTGCCCTGCAGAGTTGTGAACCACTGCCTTGTGGTACAGGTGCTTGACAGAACCGAAGGCTAAGGGAGCAAACCCTAAACAGAAAGCCATGTCACTGTGGCAGCATTAAGGGCGGTTGATGTATGGAACTCCCAACATCTCCCGACCAGCCACTGCAGGGACAAATAGTTTTGCACCTGTCTTGACATGTTCTTACCAGTGGGAAACCTCTATTTGCTCCCCGAGAGAGTGCCGCTTGTAACTTGCAAAAGCCAGCAGCACTTCAACACTTTTGCAGGCAGCTTTCATGAAATGTACAAAACCTGAAGCTGAGAGACATTAAGACCGACTCATGTACATCACTCTCACAGCAGAGAGCTAAATGGAGAGCAGCAGTCAAGTAATGAAAGCAGTTTTTGTCGTATCATGACCGACAGCATGATGATGTGGCATTGCAGGGGGGGATGGAAAGGTGAACTTACATAGGTTATCAAACATATTCAAAAACTTCAAATTTGCTTTAAGTAATGGTGGGGCTTTCACTACATTTCAAATCTGCAGTATGTCCTAATCTCCATTACTCAGGAGAGTATTTAGGCCTGAATGAGAGTAATTGCCACATCTTAACTAGAGGGAACTTCAGACCATGGTTAGGGTCTAAATAAGTCCTAGAGAATAGATTGTTTCGAGCTGTAAAACTTATGAGTACTCATATTTGATCAGAATAATTGAAAAATAAGTAAAGTTGTTTTGGTCATGTTAACACTCCGATCAGGTCATTATTAATTCGCTCATTACGGATCAACTTAAAATAATGAAAATATTAGGACCATTTCAGCAGGATGACTCAAGAAATACTGTTCACTTACAGGAGCCAACATCAGGACTTGACTCGGCAATCGCAGCCAACTTGATGACAACCCTGAAGATGTACACACAGACATTCAATAAAACCGTTGTCAGTACCATACACCAGCCATCATCTGCTATCTTCCACATGTTCAACTGGGTCCTACTCCTCACAAACGGCCATGTAAGCACACACAGTTTGAGAATAACTTGCTATATTTGTGAAACAGTTTATGAAGTAAATGGATTGATTAGTTTGAAGATGATAAATGTTTTTGTGACAAAGCTAATTTTAGGAGCAATATCGTTCATTCTATACCAAATAAAGGAACTATGCAATAAACTATTCACTACTATATCATAAAAACATCATAGCACCATCCTATGCACAATCCTCTGCCGCCATCTTATCAGGCCAGGAACTAACTGCAGCTGTATCTAGTGAGAATCCTGAAACAGTCCTCATTGACTGAATATATCTAGAATAAGTACTTTAAATGGTAAGGCAAAAACTTATAAAAAAAATATCCTTAATACAAAAATAGACAAAAATAGATCTCATCCCAATCATCATGGCTCATCTAATTGCCAGGTCTGTTGAGCCTTAATAATTCACTAATTATGCACAGTATGATATGTACTTTTATATATACTTTATGTATCTCTATGCTTTTAAACACTCCACTGGCCTATCCATCACCTTGAATACCTTATAAATATTCCTCTATGTAGGGCCTATGCATATAATGTTCTACCTTATAGTGTATATGGGTGTTATTGGTTTAAACTGTTAAATTATTTAGATACATCCCGTCCTGATATGATCTTAGATATTGCCAGGACGTAAAACTCCAACAACTAACCAACTATAGATACATTTGTTAGTAAGCTATTGCTAGTTTGCAGTGATTCATTTGGATGCACATCCATCTATGGGGATGCTGACCAAAACCACCCGACCATATTGAACAGTTAAATAAAATAAAATCCAATCATGAAATCATTACCTACTTTCTAATTCGCTTCACTCGGCAAAGGAGAAGACAGGGCGAGAGATGAAACTTTGAAAGGTTTTAATCAAGTAATCAATTCGGCCTGAGGGCAGGCTATGCAGGTGGGTGACCAGGACCCGTCAATTCGAGTGCTGACATGGGCAAAGTAATCAATTTGGTCTGAGGGCAGGCTATGCAGGTGGGTGACCAGGACCCGTCAATTTGAGTGCCGACATGGGCAAAGTTCAGGTTCTGTATCAGGGCATCAAGTAATCAGATTTCTGCAATGAGAAGACATTCAGCGCTCACCCCCTCCAGGAAGAGGGTGTGAGGGTGGGGAAGCGAAGTGAACAGCAAGAGTCACCGAGGTGAACTGACTTGAGAAAGGGAAAGGAAGAGCGAGAAAAACAATAATAGACAGCCTCGTTCGCAAAGTATGCATGTTAGCCTCGCCAACATGCTCAATTCGCTTCACTCGGCAAAGGAGAAGACAGGGAGAGAGACAAAACTTTGAAATGTTTTAATCAAGTAATCAATTCGGCCTGAGGGCAGGCTATGTAGGTGGGTGACCAGGACCCGTCAATTCGAGTGCTGACATGGGCAAAGTAATCAATTCGGCCTGAGGGCAGGCTATGCAGGCGGGTGACCAGGACCCGTCAATTTGAGTGCCGACATGGGCAAAGTTCAGGTTCTGTATCAGGGCATCAAGTAATCAGATTTCTGCAGTGAGAAGACATTCAGCGCTTACCCAATAACACAGCGAGCGCTGATGGAAGACGAAAGGTAGGAGCAGACTGCCCTGCCGTTCCAGGTGCCTGCTTGAAGAAGGTCAGTTGTTGACAGGCCTGCCGCCTGATAGGCCTGGGGTGCACCTCGTCGAAGGCTGTGTAGCATCAGAGGGGAGCGGATTGGGAGAACCGCTCGAGTGGCATCTCGAAGCATTTTTGTCAGGAGCTTGATTGTGAGGGGAGGACCGGAGGGAAGGAGGAAGGCAGGACCATCAGGTTTGGGGCGGATGGAGCAGGTATATGAGATCCAAACGCGAACTGAGCAGCAGCAGGAGGAAGGAATGCGGGGAGCTTAACAATACAGGGCAAGCAGAGGCAAAGCGGGTTTTGGTGGAGCGAACCTTGACATAGAGGGCTGAGTCTGAGAGAAGGAAATCTTTAAACTGTAGGACATTGAGAGAATGGGGGTCAGAAGAAGCCAGGTTGCTGTGTCTGAGCAGAATCAAGGTGAGATGGAGGGTCGGAAGAGATCAGATCACTTTGTCTGAGCAGCGTCAGATATTGATAACTAGGGCTGCTATGGAAGCTAGGGTTCTGGAGCAGGGAGAAGAGGACATATGCGGAGGGTCAGAGCATGGAGACACTGTCTGCCTGAGAACTGGATGTAGCGCTTCAGCTGATAGCATTTATTCTACCACTTCCGGGATGCGAGTGCAGACTTGTACGCGCTCGGGAGCCTAGGATGGTGGCTCATCATGTAGTCTGGAAGATAGAGGGAAACAAAGTAATATCTTCCAGGCTGAATGGAAGTACAGGTCAAAATCAAGTATGTTCAGATCAAGAGTTTCTGTTACTTCTGACAGCTTTATCATATTACAGATCAGTCAAGATTAAATGAATTACATAACATTAATGCTTTATCTTTACGGGCTTTACCGCTAAATGAACTACTTGGAGGATCGGCTACTAGAAGTTCTGTGGCTGACTTATACTTCATCTGGTCACAATTATATCTTGTTGCCTTTAAGAGTTTGTGAGCACAATCAGAGAATGGGATCTATGCTGCTAACTTCTGGAACCATTCCAGATCCTTCAAGTTCTGGATTACTATGAAAGAACCCTTGTACGGGTTGCTCGAAAAGCTGCAAGTGTTCTGTTAGTGAATCTAGACATCTTCATGTACAATTTGGACTATAGCGGTATAAAGTGTTTACCAACCCGTGACAGCCTGAGTTCCACGTCGGTGTGCTTAAGTTATTTCCCTGACAACAGGTGACGGTTGACAGATAATTCCTTGAACGGATGTCGAGAGCCGGCGAAGTCTTCATGTAGTACAATTTGGACCAAAGCAGTATAAAGTTTTCACCAACCCATGACAGCCTGAGTTCCATGTTGGTGCGCTTTAGTTATTTCCCCGACATCACTTGACGGTTGACAGATATTTTTCTTGACGGACGTCGAGAGCCGACGAAGTCTTCATGTAGTACAATTTGGACTATAGCAGTATAAAGTTTCCACCAACCCGTGACAGCCTAAGTTCCGAGTCGGTGCACTTTAGTTATTTCCCTGACATCAGGTGAGTAGTGACAGCCGGTAACGGCGCAGGCAGGCGCAGGCAGGAAAATCGGAGCTCAGTGACCATGGCTGGGCTAATGAAACGAAGTGAACAGCGAGTCACCGAGGTGGACTGACTTGAGAAAGGGAAAGGAAGAGCGAGGAAAACAATAATAGACAGCCTCGTTTGCAAATTACGCATGTTACCCTCGCCAACATGCTCAATTTTGATCTCCCAATTCTTTCTTTACTGAAGGTGGCCTACTTTGGACCTGGTGAACAAATAATGAACTTCTTTGCCAACCTGGGTCTCGTATGTACTCCCCACTACAACCCTGCAGAGTTCATCTGTGAGTAACTGACATATGCTTAACCTTTGTGCAAGTAAATTTGAATGTATCTAACAGTTATTATTTATTTTTATATATATTATTTAGCAGTCAATCGACAAAACTATGCTTTCAAAGTTAATTATGTGAACAAAGTGCTAGTCAAGAAAGAAAGAAAGCAAGAAATAAGAATAATGGGTGTCATCTTGATTCTATGTCTTCAAAATCTCAAATGTCTGACATTGCTTACGCATTTTCTTAAAGTTAAAAAAGCGTGTAAAGTACTAAACTTAATTGCTCATTTATAGAAGATAGCCTACTCTATAACTGTCTGCTTTTCATCATTGCAGTGGAAAAGCTAAAAGAGTCACAAAAAACAGCAGCTATGGTCATAGCAGCGGCCTATGAGTGCAGGTAAGTTCTGATCAAATGTTTATTCTATCGTTCATGAAATAGATATTCCCTAGTCACTATTCAATTAATAAAACACAATAACTACTACTATTTCCTACTCCCAAGCTGAAGATGGATAGGATAATAAGAAAGTTTTTTATATTGTAGGCTTATTATTGTACCGCGTTTTCTCAAATAGTAGGTCTCCTTACTTATGAATTAATCTTTAAAAGAGCAGTTCCATGACTGGTACAACTTTAGTTATTCACAATTAACATGTTGGGATATAGCTATTCGTGGTGTGCATTGTTTATGTTTTTAACATGGGTAATTTAGCGCGCGAAGAAGACAGCATTCGTTACTAAGGGCCGTAAGGCGCCACCTATAGTTTTATAGCAGAACAATTTAAACCGGCCGCTGATCGATGTGCCACCTACCTTTAGAGACAATAACAAATATCGAATCAATACCTGGATTGGTTTCACTTCCACCTGAACTTTTGAAACCAGAACATCTATTCTCTAAGCTCCTTAACTTTGCCATCCCACCCATCCTAAAGGGGCTGTCACACTACGACGTTTCTGCCGGCGTGCCGGCAACGCGGAAAATATTTGCAACCCGTCGAGAAACGTCAAACTTTTCGGCGATTCGGGGGGTAGTTGGACGGGCGGCAGCGTGTTGGTAGCGTGATCATAGCGTGGTATTAGCGCGCCGTCAACGGGTATCGACGTTGCAGGCGGAAAAGGCCCCCCTCCCTCCCTGTGTCTGTGTGTGTGTCTGTATGTGTGTCTCTGTGTCGATGTGTGTGTCTGTGTGTGTGTCTCTGTGGTGATGTGTGTGTCTCTATGTGTGTGTCTGTGTGTGTGTGTCTCTCTGTGTCTGTGTGTGTGTCTGTGTGTGTGTCTCTTAGTGTCTCTGAGTGTGCATATCTGTGTCTGTGTGGCTCTGTGTCTCTGTGTGTGTCTCTTTGTCTCAGTGTGTGTCTGTGTGTGTATGTGTGTGTGTCTCTGTATGTGTCTCTGTGTGTGTGTGTGTGTGTATCTCTGTGTCTGTGTGTGTGTCTCTGTGTATGTGTGTGTCTGTGTGTGTCTGTGTGTGTGTCTCTGTGTGTGTCTCTGTGTGTGTCTCTGTGTCTGTGTGTGTCTCTGTGTGTGTGTCTCTGTGTGTGTCTGTGTGTCTCTGTGTGGGAGGGAGGGGTGGGGTGAGAGAGGGACAGAGAGAGGGAGGGAGGGAGAGAGGGAGGGAGAGTGTCTGTGTGTGTGTCTCTCTCAGAGACACACACACACAGACACATACACACACATAGAGACACACACAGACACCGAATCACACACAAACACAGACACACACAGACACACACAGACACACACACACTGACACACACACAGACACACACAGACACACACATACACAGAGACACACAAACAGACACAGAGACACACACAAACACAAAGACACACACATACACAGAGACACACACACTGAGACAGGGACAGAAACACAGAGACACAGAGACACACACACAGACACAGAGACACACACACACTGAGACAGAGACAGAAACACAGAGACACACACAGAGACACACACACAGACACACACACAGACACAGAGACACACACACAGACACAGAGACACACACACTGAGACACAGAGACAGAAACACAGAGACACAGAGACACACACAGACACACACAGACACATGCACAGAGACACATTTACTGAAACACAGACACATAGATACACACACAGATACACATAGACACAGACACAGAGACAAAGACACAGAGACACACACAGAGGCACAAACACACACACATAGACACAGAGACACACACATAGACACAGACACACACAGACACACACAGACACAGAGACACACACACTGAGACACAGAGACACACACACAGACGCATACACAAAGACACAGAGACACACACACAGACACATATACACAGACACACAGAGACACACACACATAGACACACACACAGACATAAAGACAAACACACAAACACAGAGACACACACACAAACACACAGATACACACATAGAGAGACACAGAGAGACACACACAGAGACACAGAGACACACACAGATAGACACACATGGAGACACACACACAGATACACACACCGACACACAGAGACACACACACAGACACAGAGACACACACAGACACAGAGACACACACAGACACAGAGACACACACACTGAGACACAGAGACAGAAACACAGAGACACACACAGACACATGCACAGAGACACACACACTGAAACACAGATACCGAGACACACAGATACACACACAGATACACATAGACACATACACAGAGACAAAGACACAGAGACACACACAGAGACACACACACATAGACACAGAGACACACACATAGACACAGAGACACACACAGACACACATACACACACATACACACAGACACAGAGACACACACACTGAGACACAGAGACACACACAGAGACACATACACAAAGACACAGAGACACACACCGAGACACACACAGACATAAAGACAAACACACAAACACAGAGACACACACATAAACACACAGAGACACACATAGAGAGACACTGAGACACACACACAGACACAGAGCCACACACAGATAGACACACACACGGAGACACACACATACACACACAGACACACAGAGACACACACAGACACAGAGACACACACACACAGACACACACAGCAACGTGCGAGCAACGTTCCTCCAACGCGCTGATAACGCGTGTCGACGTCCTGCCAACGCGCCGGTAACGCGCGATCCAACACGTTGGCGCGCGTCGAAAGTTTTGTGCAAGCACAAAACGATCGGCGCGACGCGACGCGCGCCGAGGTGTCCATTCACACGTTGCTATCCCTCAACGTGTACCGACGCGCCGGTAACGCGCCGGTAACGTACCGGGCGTGTACCGACGTTTCGATCAAAAAAGCAACACGTCGATGCGCGTTGGTGGGAAACGTCGTAGTGTGACAGCCCCTTAACAGTAAAGACTAGACGGGGAGAGTTAAGTGCCTTCGAAACTGAGCGGTATATTACTGAGTACCTTGACTATTGAGAAATAAATGCCACTTTACATATACTTGTCTGTCTCGCCGTCTTAATTATATATTGAAACTACCTATTCATTGACAGTTATTTAAAATCTAATCAAGGCTGAAGGTCTATGTGATCATTGTGCAACTATGAGGGGCATTCAGCCCTAGTGATACTTCTGAAATTTTAAAGTGACATAGTCCATGGAATGTTTGCACAGTTTGGTAGGCTTTCTCTATAAAACTTATATACAGTCCAAACCTCTCTAAATTGACTGACCATGAGACCGACTTTAACTGGTCGATTTAGGGAGGTGGTCGATTTAGGGAGTTTTTTCTATCAATACAATGATATTGTATGGGTTTGGGACCCAAACAAACTGACCGATATAGGGGAGTGGTCGGTCTGTGGAGGTGGTCGGTTAGGGAGGTTTGACTGTACACAGATTACTAATTATAGAGAATGGTTCTACAGAATAAGTTTACTAAATGAAGTTCCCGAATGAAGTTCCCATATTCTACTTTGACTACTTGTGCATTTGAGGCCTTTGTACGATGAATTATATATATATATCCCTTCCCGATATGATGTCACAGAATGAGGAATTTGAGAGGTAACCCAGTGATTGATCTGTCCAGAACAATTACACAGAAAATCCCATAGATATTCGTTATAGCTGCAATTGCAATTCAGTTAATATTTCTAGGATTTACTTACTTTGTTAATCTGTACCGGATAAACATGTAAAGAAAACATGCTAAACTCTGGTGACCAGATCTGTAACACTGTAATTTCAGGAGGACGGAGAAATGGCCGACTGAACTGTGCAGTAAAAAGTCGATTTTAGATAACCAAGCTGCACCAGCTTATATTGTTGATGTCCGCAAGCAAATGGACAATGTCATTAAAACAGGTCAGCACAATTCAGTTTTCCCCTAAATTCGTTCAGAGAAACTGTATTATGCTTTCTGCTAAACAGTAATTGCACTCTATTACTCGAGCAATTCATTTGATCTTCTAAATTGTGCTATGTAAAATTATCATATTTTATATTTTATTCATTATTATTATTGTTATTTTATTTCTAAAGCTGATTCTGATAATTTAATTAATTTGTATCACTACAAGAGCAATGCATGTATTATTTTTCCTCATACATAATGTCAGCTGCATTTCAATGATAGCCATTATGATGTGAGATTAGTGAATAGCTTATAGAAGTATTTATGTTTAGAGGGAATAGTTTACTCAATATACTCTCCCATTCTCAGATCTGGTAGTAGTGGACCTTGGGTCAGATGACATCCTGGATGATGAACTTGACATCATGTATGATCCAAACAAGAAGTGGCAAACAGGATTCTGGACACAGTACACAACACTCACGCATCGCAATGTAATCCAGTCCTATCAGCGCATATTGTCAAAGCTGAACATGTTTCAGACATTCTTCCTTACATTGATGTGTTGCATGCTGTGGTTTCAACTCCCACGAACTGAACAGACAATACCTGACAGACTTGGATTGGTAGGTACCTTATATCTCTAGGTTATTAAACACTGAGATCAATGTACATGTAACAACATTGAACATTTATTTACAGTTATACCATGTGAATTCAAGTAGATGCTACGTTTGCTTTTCAACTAGTTTTTCGTAACAGAATGGTAAATAACTAATAGGCAGATATGTAACCAAATTATATTTTTATTATATGTTCTTTGTACTGTATATACTGAATTTCTATATACTACATTTACTGTATATACTGCCTATACTGTATATAATCTATATACTCTATATAATTTACATATCCTATGTATTCTATATAGGACATAGGCCTATATGATATATATACAGTACAACCCCATTAAACCAAGCTTGGTTAAACCAAACGATCGGTTAATCCAAACTTTTTTCGGCGCCTGGCCAAATACTACCATTTATCCTATAAAAAAGTTGGTTAAACCAAATTTGGTTAATCAAAATTATCGGCTAATCCAAACAAAATTGTTGGACCCCAGGCCACTCTGGTATGGTTAACCTAAACTTTCATGTGGTTATAAGGTCATCTGAGCCGGACCAACTTTTTTATATGATAAATGGTAGAATTTTGCTGGGCTGCCGAAAAAAGTTTGGAATAACCGATCGTTTGGTTTAACCGAGCTTGGTTTAACGGGGGTACACTGTATATACATAAAAAAAACAATAATCAAAGTGTCCACATACATTGTATATTACATGTGCAATACACGCTTATACTCAAAGTCAAAGTCAAAGCCAAAGCTTGGTTTAACCAATGATCAGTTAATCCAAACAGATACTCTACATACGCTACATACTCTTTATACTCGATATGCTCTATATACTCTACATATATAATTACATTAACCAGCTCGTTTCCCATCATTATTCTGTTGCAGCTATTCTTTTCCCAGCTCTACTGGAGCATGTTTGCCATGTTTGATGCCGTGATAACATGTAAGTAGACATTATGCTACATCTTTTACCCATGTGTCCATCACTACTGAAAATGCAGTACCAGTACAATAGGTTTATTTGTGCATTTTTCGTTTGTGCCTGACATGTCTTTTTCATAGTGAAGACAAGAACTCTCAAATCTGTTGCCAATATAAATTAGATACAGTCAGAGGAAATAACAGACAAACGAGAGAATGAAATGGAAATTGTAAAGCTTATTCTGATATTGAGATTATATATTAAATATATAGTAGATATATGTTGTTGTTGTTTTGCATCCTGGAAACATTTACGGTCATATAATATATATATATATATGTATGTGTGTGTGGATTCAGTAGGGAGCAAAATTCATCATGCATACTTTGAAAAGTGTGTTGGTAGCTCAGGTTGGAGAGGTAATCTAGACATAGAAATGTATTGAATTCCCATAGTGACAACTTTAGTAAATTCGTATTTTATGTGCAAATATATATGAGGGGAACATTCCAGAATCAAATTGGTCAATTTTTATTTTTTTTTGGGTCCATTAGTTGTGTAAGCAAGGTAAATTTCAGTCATAGACGACTGGTCTTCCTCATTCCACTGCTGGTCGATAGAAAGCCCGAGCCTACACTTTTACCGACCCAAGGGCTTTTTAACCTCCCACACCACATAGACATGGTATGAGAGCAACCGGCCTTTGATGACACTGTAAGTTATACACAGCGGTGGAAATCCAAATTGGCAGAGCTGGGGGCATGGGGAATCGAACCGCCGACCCTCAGATTAGGAGTCTGACCTAGAAAAAAGTCAGACACTCTAACCACTCCGCCACAGAGAAAGCCAATACCTAAATTAAACCAAAATAATATGTGTAAGCAATTGTCACCAGGCATGGCTGCAAGACCAGAGCTTTGAGGCAAACGAATGAAATGGTCCGGGTAATTTAGAATATTTACCCCCCTCCCGAAATAATGATGATGGTGATGATGATGATGATGATAATGACAACAATAATAGCAGTAAAGGAAGAATGACCTTGTTATTTTATTTCAATGATGTTATTTTCAGTTCCGGCAGAGCGGGCAATGATCAGGAAGGAGCGACAATCTGGCGTTTACCGAATTTCTGCCTACTACTGTGCCAAGATGACCTCTGAGTTGCCAATAACGTTGCTTCAGCCCACTCTCTTCTACTCCGTCGTATACTGGATGTGCGACCTCAACAACGACGTGGGCACCTTCTTTGCCTCACTTGGAATGTTGCTCTTCATAACAATGGCATCACAGGTCAGTTCAGATATAGTTGCCAATAAGTGCCATGTACGCAATCAGAGCTAGATCAATCTGGCCTCAAGCATTTCAATGGTGAACACATACCTATTATTTCAGCAAATCATGATTTTGTTTGATATTACCAACACTGAGGTGTTAGTCTTTTAGTGTACATGTTAGTTAATCTTAAACAAATTGGCCATGCGTTTAGAGTTTACCGTCAGGCATTGGTAAACTGACATGAATGTCGCCAAAAGGATATTGGAGTAGATGCAATTAACAAATTAGATATTCATGTATGTCCTACCTGGTATTACGTGTTTTGGCGGGTTTTCTGAACCGTCTTGTGATTTGTGTATCAGTGATACTATCACACATAGTAGCTCTCTAAAGAAATGTTAAAAGCCTGTGGCTTTTATGAATTAGCAGTTCTTCTCATTGTACCGGCTGCCATTCTGAGAAGATGTTTCAACCTTAACCTGTTCCTTTGAAAAAGAGCGATTATTACAATGGTTCATGCCCGCCTTACATACTAAAATTAGTTACTCCCTATTGTCTAACTTCAGAACAGTACTGCTCACCTAGTACTAAGGTCTCAAAAATATTATGATGACACAGCAAGTTTTCAGAAATTATATTGATAGTCAGTCAAGTGGAGTAGTAAATTTAATATTTTATTACCCAATTCTAATCAATGTTAATGCACCCATATATCTGTGCAACTTCCTGCCCGTCACTCAGTCATTTAAACCTGTGAGATCATCCCATAAGATATTATTACACATCCCTGAGTCTCAAATCAAATGATATGGTAATTGTCTCATATGTGTACTGTAGGCACTACTTTATGGAATAATTTGCTGGAGGCAAAAGCATATTGAGCAAGTTTAATTAGTGAACATCATTCGATTGTTTTTAGCTTTTTCCTAGAAATTAAAATGGCTGCATCCTGCAATTTGTTAAACCAGGTTGTGAATATGTCATATTATGTTTTTATTCAAGAGTGCCTTAGAATGGATCCTGCTAGGAGGATTTCTCTATTAAGTTACAATTATTGTTGTTATTATTATATAGATTAGGCATATATATCATACATGATGTAGATCTACTAGCATTAGTCATTTTGGTAAATTGTGTCTCCCTTTGTACTCTACTTAATAAATAAATGCCATACATAGGGTGGTGTGCGTAAACACATGTTCTGATGGGAAATTATTTTATTTCAGAGTATATCTCTCTTTGTGGGCACTATCGCTCAAAATGTGGGAACTGGTGTCATGGTCGGTACAGTCTTTCTGTTGTCATCTAATCTAGCAGGTATGTCACCATTTTAAGAATATTTCAGACTAGATTAATAACTGGGAACACTATATAGTTTCAGGACTGTGTACAATACTTCCAACAAACCCCCAGAAGTATCAGTCTGCTACTACCTTCTAATAATCAAAACCAGACGGGATGGCCGAATGAGTTAGAGCGCCCATCTCCCGTGCTGGTAGATCGTGAGATCGTGGGGTCGTGGGTTCGAACCCTGGTTGAGTCAAACCAATGACTTAAAAATGTATACTT
This sequence comes from Branchipolynoe longqiensis, assembly GCA_030323885.1. Lineage (NCBI taxonomy): Eukaryota > Metazoa > Annelida > Polychaeta > Phyllodocida > Polynoidae > Branchipolynoe > Branchipolynoe longqiensis. The sequence goes on from CM059186.1 coordinate 181,996,677, forward strand.
GTCGCTTCCTAGCCAGGCACTCGGCATTATTAGGACAGGGCAAGGACTGGTGTGCTCAGTGTCAGGATAATTTGGCTGAGTGGGATACCAGGTCATGGTGACGGCAGCCTGGTTTCCCAGTGGGGCAGCACTATAAAGTTGCCATGAGTATGCACTGTCACAAGTCGGTACCCGTCCTGATATGACCTTAGATGTTGCTAGGACGTAAAACAACAACAAAACAAACAATCTAATAATCAATCGCCAAAGATGGAGCTTAATTATCTATATTCTGTCATGGCGGGCGGGAAGATGATTGGCAAAATTCCATAGTCTGGACAATTGTAGTTAGAAATCGCCAAACTCACAATTATTCAAAGATTTCATCATTTTCCCCTCAGAGTGTAGCTCATACCTTCCTATTGCAGAGGACTGTTTAATTAATTGTGCCCAGCTATCTTGTGTAGCCAATGGGTATGAATCAAGGGGTATTTCAGTGCAATTTTATATACAGAAACCATATCAATCCATAAGATTGCTCCTCCCCAACATTGTACATGTTGGAATAACATGGGTAATTCACGGGCGGGGACGAGACGGCAACAACATACGTACTCATAACACCCACACCAACCTGCGGGATTCGAACCCGAGTTTCGAGCAGTGACTCCACGGCCGGTGCTGCCTCCTAGGGGACACCACCCTTACCACCGGCCACCTCTCCGCATTGGACCCGCCCACAACCGACACCGAGCCAACGGACGAGCTGCTCGCCACTCAGCGGCCAAACACCAGACAGTCAACCACCCACAAATTTACGCACCTCACCTCGCAGCGCCCACACGCAATGACACGACACGTAACGTAACGAAACAAAACGAAAAGAAAAAACGAACACCATGCCTGCGACAAGGAAGTCAAGCTGAACAGTACAGCCCAAAAGACTGAACACACAGCCAAAACAGCGAGGACGCCCCAAAGGATCGGCAACCGCAGAGACACAAGTGAGTGAACGAGTGATACAGACACCGACTCGCGGCCCGAGACATAGGCAGACACTGGAGGAAACCAATAATGGACAAAGCGGCGACTTAGAGCCACACACAGACCATACAATGATTCAAGCAATACAAAGCGTGATGTCAGCTCATATGCAAGAGCTGAAGGATGACTTAGTAACACGGATGGAAGTGTTGGAAACCAACGCGGAGAAACGGACACATGCAGAAGGCGTGACCCAATTAGATAGCGTCCCCACGCCGCGGGAACAGAACGGCGGGAACCCGCCCAACACGGCCCCAACGGCCATGGCGAACAGACAAGTGTGTGCGCCGATGGGCACCACACAGTTGGGGATGAAGCAAGCCCCAACAAACACAGCACAGATGTACAGTGATACAACAAGCAGGCAACCCTTCCCTACAATGCAGTTTATCCAACCGGTCAACAATGACCAAAACACGAACAACTTCAACACAGAGCAACAAACTATCCAGCAGAACGAGAACAGCACAGACGACAGGACCGAGGCAATAAACGAGCTCCTCGCCGCCGCCGGGACTGCCATAGGAAGAAAGAGAGGTAAAGTCAGCCTGTTACCTCACACCTATGTAATTAGAGGGGAAAAAAAGGAAAAAGTAGGACTGGGCAAGGCGACATGGGCAGAATACATAGCAGCGCTGTCCAGAATGGCCAGCGAAATAACCACACCGAACAACTGGAGGCAACCGATAGTCAACCACATACACCAGATCGCGACCATGGCCACCACCTGGGATTGGAATACCTGCCGCAGATGGTCGGAGCTGGTATTCTCAATGATAGAAGACGGCCGCCTACCACATGCGTGGATGAATAGCTACGCAATAAAGGATGTGCAGCGCGACGCCATTGCAGTAGGGTCGAGGCTTGGAGCTGAGAAAACATGCAATCACCAATGCAGCCACAGGCAGATAAATACTACCACCAACCCACAGCCCCAAACATCGTCGGTCCCATTCGAGTATAGGAACGATTTCAACCGTGAAGTCGACGGGAAGCCATGTAACATATGGAACTGGGGAAACGAATGCGTATTCGGAGCATCCCATGGCGAAATGCCAGACAGAAAGGCGCACGTATGCGCCTGGTGCGCAAATAAATATAGGCGGGCAAATGGACATAAAGAGATGAATTGCCTCAACAAGAAACGCTTCCTGGAAAGAAAGCCGGCCCAGCAATCACAAGAGACCACCACCACTACACCCGCCACAACTCAGCAACCGGCCCAGGGTTTTTAGTCACTGG